>OVAO01001731.1:4084-14329 GCA_900406285.1 Biscutella auriculata
AACTTTCTTTTTCCACATACTATTAAGAAAAGTAAAAGATTTATAATGGAAAAAAAAACTCCATATAAAGGCAAAGAACAAGTAAAATGCCAGACTACACCAACTATTTTACTCCTACAAATTCAGAGACACACCTTCTTCTTTTCAGAGTTCCGTTTTGGGGGCCTTGAATTTGGCTTGTTTGCAGACACTGCTTTGGCTCTTCTACCTCCTCTTCGACCATCTGATAAACCCTGTAGCTTAAACAGAAACCTGAGATCAACAACAGAGGTTCCATTTTGGAATGGATAAACTACAAATATATCAGTCCTAGCAAAGTCCAGATTTTCCCAAGGTAGACTAACCTGAGATCCACTCACAGTGGCACGTTTTTGACGAATGAATTCCATAAGAGGGGTAACAATTGGTTCTGCTTTCGAAGCACCTAAGAAGAGATTGTTGTTAGCAACAAGCCTGGTCAGAAAGAAAAAAATTTGGAAGGATTGCATATAAAACATACCAGACTGCTCAGCTTCTCTTCTTTCCAACTGGATTTCAGCACTGGGGAGATTCTCAACAGGTTGAGCAATGAGCTTAAGGAATTCAAGATAATCAGGGTCTTTGCTAATAGACCCTTCACGAGGATCTTTCTTATCACATGGTTTTGGCACACGCTGTGAAGGCGCATACTCAACTATAGCCTTAAACTGAGCACCTAATCCAAGAACCACACAATCACATCTCAGGAAAAAACCGAGTATATATATATGAACTACTAACAACACATGCAGTCAGAAGAAAGACAGATTTTGAGTCAAATACCCTTTTCATTAACAAATACATGACCGTTGAAAAAAGCAGCGAACTCATAAACATCTTCTGGTGCCTTGAAACTTACGTAGGCCCGTGAATACTTCTGATTCTTATAGCTGGGGAAAGAAGCAAAGAAAGACACACAACACTATTAAACTCATACTGACTATAGTTTCTGTATAAAGAAAGACCACTAGAAATCAACAAGGTAGCGAGAATCTCTATAATAATCATAAAGGTCAACCCTTTTTCCCGTAAACAAAAACTGATCATCTTCCTCAATCAACCGAATACGAGAGAAACCCTTAAGCAACATCTCCTAGGAAAGTAAAACCCATGTACCAAATTCAAGACCCAACAAGAGGAGATGGTATGCAACAAGCGAAGATGAGAAGAAATCCTAACCTCGACTTCCCAGGTCGAAAGGAAAACCAATTGTAACGATGAGCGAAACGAGGCTCGATTTGAGATAAGAGATCGGACTGAGAAAGAGAAGGCGGCAAGTGACGTACGACCACCTTCTTCTTCGGCAACGGGTCCTTCATCAGATTTCTAGAAGAACCCTAATTCCTTGGAGAAAATACGCGAATCAAAGAGAAACAAGACGAAGAAGAAAGACGAAACACATCGAAGACGTAGTGAAAATATCGCTAAGCAATATTTTTGCCCTAATTTTGTTTCCTTCTCTCTTCCCTTTCCCTCTTTCTTCTCTAGACAGCAATTAGCTAAAAAAAAAAAAAAAAAAAAAAAAAGAAAAATNAAAAAAAAAAAAAAGAGGAAAATTCACATTAATTAAGACGGAAGAGGAAACCAAAAACAAATCGAATTCGAAAGAAAAAGGGTAAAAATAAGTTCGAATTTGTTCGGCCTTTATGGACAGCAAACTTCTCTATTACCCATATTCGTTAGAGATAAATTTTTTCATGGATACTAAATATTTAGAATTATTTTTATAAGTAACAATAGAGAGAAATTATAGTATGATCAGGACGGTCTGAATTATTTACAGATTTTACTTGAATAAAATTTACCCATCCAGTTTCGACCCGGATAAAATTGGATAAATCCAATGAAATCAAAATCTAGCCAAATAAATCAAAAATTTGAGTAAATCAAAATTGTGAGAAACTAAAATCAAGCCAATCCAAAATTGTGTCAAACCAAAATCGAGTAAGTTATACCACAAAATTGAGTAACCCTAGTTTTACTAAACATCTTAGAGAAACTAGAAACTCGTTGCGCTTCACATAGAGACATCGCTCTCCACTCACACCGATTCGCTCAGATATTGCTCGCTCTCGTGCCTCTTCGGTTATTACTTAAGAAAAATCGATTCTCAACAAAAAAAATGGTGAAAACTAGGGGACAAAAGAGGAAGGAAATCTTATCGGAGGTGGGCTCTTCTTCGGCGGCGGCGGAGAAAACATGGAAGGTGAACTTTGTGAGGATCGCTCAACAATCAACGCCGACTATGGAGGAGAACTTTCTGGCGGTGGAAAAGAAAAAGTTGGCGGCGGAGACTGTGCCGGCGACGGAGAATGTATCGACGACGGAGCCTAATGTGCTGGAGGCGGAACCGAATGTGCCGGAGGCAGAGCCGAATGTGCCGGCGGAGAAGGAGAAAATGCCGACGGTGGAGGAGAATAGCCAATGACGGTTGAGAATGAGGAAGAAGAGAGTCTGATGACGAAGAAGGCGAAACAAATGGTGATGAAGAAGCACATGCGGAGGAGGAAGTCAGGAACGAAGCGAAGGAGAGGAGGAATTCATGCTCTAATTATGAATCGGTAAGTAATACTAGGATAACTACGAATTACTGGATATAAGTGGTATACCTGCATGATAGTGTAATACTAGGATAACTGCGCATTACTGGATATAAGTGTTATACATGCATGATAGTGTAATACTAGGATAATTGCGGATTACTGGATATAACTGTTATACCTGAATGGGAGTGTAATACTAGGATAACTTGGGATTGATGGATAACACAGTTTTACGTGTGAATGTTAATGACTTGCAGGATCTTACCCACAAAGATGTTTTTTCCTCCATCCGAGTACAAGAAACAAATAAAGGTGGGGAGAATATGTATGTTAGCAGACACTATTACAACTCTAGAAAATATGAATCTGAAGCTGAGTAACTCTGAAAGAAGGTGGTTTGAGGAATATTCTCAATTCAAGCAC
This sequence comes from Biscutella auriculata, assembly GCA_900406285.1. Lineage (NCBI taxonomy): Eukaryota > Viridiplantae > Streptophyta > Magnoliopsida > Brassicales > Brassicaceae > Biscutella > Biscutella auriculata. The sequence continues at coordinate 7,069 of OVAO01001731.1, forward strand.
ATATTTCATATGAAAAGCAGAATGGAAAACCATAGGGTTCAAGGTATGTGGATGTTGCTGTTGAGGACTGCTGCAACGAATAAGAAGAAACAAGTTTGGTTTGTGGTGAATGGTGTTCCCATCCGTTATGGCTTGAGGAAACACGCCTTGATATCGGGACTCAACTGTCGAAACTTGCCTCTGATCTATGAAGATAGTGGTTCGAAGAACTTTATTGACCGGCATTTCAAGAATGGAGAATCAAAAAAGGTTAGAGGATGTGAAGGAGAAGCTGATCAACATGAGACTGCATAGAGACAGGTTGATACACGCTTAGAAGGCAAGGAATCAATTTTTCCCGAGAAAGAACCATTTCTCCAAGCACCAACTGCCCCATCACGCGAGCACAAGCGAAGAGGCTTGCTGGAGCTATCATGCACGCATGAGAGGACTTGAAGATGACTTGCCACGTCTTGAAGGAGAGGGAGCCGGATGCACACATCTATCTCATTTCGTCTTCAAGAAGCTAAACCAACATAGAGATGGTTCGTGGTACTCTTTTAGCTTCGGTGGGTTTTGTCCCAAATGGGTTTTCCCACCAAAGTTTTTAATGAGGTCCATTGCACATGAACCAACTCTTCAAAGCGCCAAGAGAAAGCGTTTCAACACTTAGCCAATATGACCGTTGCTTCCTCTTGTTGCCTTGTCGTTTTACCTTATCTCTTTTTGCGTTTTGCCCTCATGTTTAGGGCTTCCTTTTCTCTCTTAGTATTTAAACATTTCTTGTGAGAAACTTATCCTTTAGCTAGCAATTTGAAATCAAAACCGAGAAATTCTCTCTTGTTAGCTCATGCAAAAGTGTGTAATATCTTGTGCGATCTAAGTGTGTCACATCTTAGATCTTTAGGTGTATCCAAGGTTTCCTCACCCCCTTGGTGGTCTCATTTCCCCCTTCATTTCGCATCATATCCTTTCCCTCGTCGTCACCTGTCGCCCATCTCATTTCCTCACCGTCGTCCTCCTCCTCCCGCCGACAACCGTCGATTCTATTTCGATCATTCCGCTTATTTTATCCCAAGATCCAACCCCAAGAAGTTTCAGTCCCATTGGAGTTCGTTTGTGCGAGGAAGTTTTCACGATACTCCTTGTACGGCCCGACGAGGTCGTACCGTACGTACTCGACGACCTCCTCCGTCATCCATCGACCAGATCTCACCTTTTCATCACTCTCTCTCAATTGAACCTCGTCATTTTTCATCAAAGAAAACCTCATTCAAAGGCGTCAACTTTGGAGTTAGTCCGGTCGAAAGCAAACGTTCAACTTTTCTCCGTACGTCCAGCGTACCGTACCAGGCGTACCCGACGACTCCAACTTCAACACCATCGACCGCTGCTCCTCTTTTCCCTTATTTCTCTTGACTGTTCTTATTCTTATAGGTGATTGGTCGACGAATAACAAAACTCACATCTTTTGAACGTAGGTTTAAGAGTCGTGGACGTTGAGGCCGCTTCACCATAGCCGGCCGTCGATGGATTCATCTCCAAGGGTTGTTTCACGCAACCCAGCGTGTATCACAGCTTGAAGATGGCGGTTCTCTTTTTTTTTAGGAAGTGTTCTTTGCGCCCAGACGAAAGTTGGGAAAGGCGCGAAAGATGTATCGAAATTCTTCCAGAACGCGGTCGACGATCTTGACTTCTGCCAAAGCTTTCCATGGGGGAGATACTCGTATAATTACATGTTGGAGCAAATCTCTCACACCATGAAACATTTTAGAGAAGGGGACGACGATCTTGCGGTCTGCAAGGTCTGAATAATGTTAAAACCCTCTGGCCTATTCCGGGATTTTGTATCCCATTAGAGGTATGTGAGATAAGTACTAACATTGTGAGTATTGTTAAACGATGATGATATTACTAAATGTTTATTTTTTTGTAGATTCTTGCATTCGAGGCAATCCCTACACTTGGAAAAGCGTTTAGAGAACCCATTGAAGGATCATATAAGAAATGCCCGTTGATGTGTCACTCAACATTCAAAGGCAACTACATGAGAGGAACTTCACTTTCGGACGTATACAAAGAATTTGGTCACGAAACGATAAGTTTAGTTATCTCTTAGGATGAACTTTTGTATAATGGCAAAAATATGGTTGATCTGTATAACTAAGGTAGAACTAAAAACACCCGTTTTGGTTTTTACAGATTATTCACACCATCATCCCTAGCAAAACTGGAGAGCAGGAGTACATGTTGGATGATTTGCTGGAAGTTGAAGATGATAGAGATGAGGATGACCTAGCAATCGATAGTTGGGACAGACGTGTGCATGAAGATTTACCGATCCATTTTGAAGACATGTTTGTTGAAGATGTTGATGCACGAGAAAAAGAGGCAAACTAGACGCAAGAGGGTGGAGAGGCCAAAGATAGAGTTGGTGGAGGTGAGGAAACGGGTGCTGTTATGAAGACTCTTAAGTCGATCTTGAAATTCATGAAGAAACTTGAGAAGAAGGTCGATGGAGTTTCTAAGAAGATTGATGAATTTGAGGAGAAGTTATTTTGATCTTAATGATCATATGAACTTATTTTATGTACTTCCTTGTTTGATCTTATGAACTTATGAACTTATTTTATGTATTGTCTTGTTTTGGTTATGTGTTGTATTAAACTTAATGATCAAGGATAATGTTTCCGTTTTGGTTATCACTTGTAGTAAACTTGTTTTCAGTTTTACAATCGTAGCACTTTCAGTTTTACAGTCAGTTTTATAGTCGATTTTAGGAAAAATCAGTTTTACGGTCAGTTTTACAGTTAGTTTTACAGTCAGTTTTAAGAACCAAAGATAACAATCTCATAGATAACATAAGTTGAGTTTGAGAACAACAAAAGAGAACATAATTCATTACAACCATAACAAAACAAAACATAACATAACACAAGTTTGAGTGATAAGATAAGATGTAGTTTCTTATAGAGGTCCGACACAAAGTGACGCCTTGAGCTTTGAAATCTCTTCATCCATTTGATTCACCTGCCTCTTTAACATTTGAACCTCTTCTTCAACACCGAATGCCCATGGCTGACGAATGTGGAGCCCATCGTCCTGCATGATCAATTTTACATAGTGTTATGCAGTTTTACTCAGTTTTACTCAAATGTGAATAGAATGAGACAACGATTACCTTGAACTTCGTGCACGTGAAGTACCTGCTCCCCGGTAAGGTATCAAAATCATGTTTAAACATTGGAATTGGGCCGAGATATCTTGAATGATATAACCCCCACACGAACATCTTTCGGGAATTCCGTTCTATGCATCGGCTATGTACCCAATCCTCTCAATGTACTCCTTCGCCTTCTACTTATCCTACTTTTCCTGTTTCCCTCTTAAAAATTATACTTAGTTTTACAGAGGATAATGGTGTTACAAATGTTCTTCATATTTATACTTTTCGTCAATTCAAATGATTTTAGTTATACCTATATTATTAATTGTTTATTGTAGTTTTACTTTTGTTTTATCCACCCTAGAATGTTACCATTACGTGATTACTGGAAAAATACGTTAAAATCATCATTTTCTAGATTAATCCTTTATAACTTGAAATTAGTACGAAAGTCTGCTTGGAAAGACATTGAAATGTTAAAGACAAATTCTGAATCAATTAGTATTTCAAAGTCATTGAAATGTTAAAGACTTTCACACATGTAATTAGCTTTATACATGGACTCAACTTTCATATATGTTATTTAAAGGTTGAATACTAATTAACTTTCATAAAATCCAAATTGTAATACTAACTAGTGGTAGTAACCCAAAGTATTCCATAGTTTTACAAAAATCCGAGTACAATATTGAATCCAAAGCAGTAGTAACCCAAAGTATTCCATAGTTTTACAAAAATTCGAGTACAATATTGAATCCAAAACAGTAGTAACCCAAAGTATTCCATAGTTTTACAAAATTCGAGTACAATAGCTTTACAGTACATATTAGAACAACACAATCATTCACTTGGAAAACTATTCCTTCCAAACAACAACCAATTGAAACCGAAATTTTGCCTTGGACTCCTTTTGTTTTATGTCCGCCTACGCCGTTCTCCGACAGATGGCTTCCTCTTATCCCGTTTCCTTCCCATCTTCATGTCGCGATCTGAAGGTATGATCTTAATCTCTTTAACGTAATCTGTTACAATCCAATCACACTGGTCCGACACAAAATAAATGGTCTTTTCATACGCTAGTGTCCAACTTTATGCCCAGTAATATTTAGAGCACAACTCATGATACTTTATCGTACCTTCACGGCGACGGTCGGGATCCGATTGACATAAATGNAATTGACATAAATGTAAATATGATGCAAGACTGTGGAGACAAGGATACTTTTCGTAATCATACACCCTACAAGTACAACTTTTAGCCCGCAAATTCACAACATAATTTTTCCCATTATCACTGTTTGTTACCTCGAACTCGAGGTCATAATTGTTAAGCTCACGCACTAGTGTTTTCTCAGCTTTCGGCCATAGGTTGTGCAGGTGGTTCTCGATAAGTGGAACCAGTTTGGTATCAATCGGTCCAGATACAGAATCCTTCTGATGTTCATTAAACCAATTAGATATTTTTTTGATTATTGTATCCAACATTGGTATTAAGGTATACCTCCTCGCATCCTTAAACACGTTATTCATTGACGCCACGCTGTTGCTAGTGTCCAAGTTATACTTGTCACATGAGAAAAACTCTTGCCCAAGTGTCTTTCTCAATCTACTCCACATACTTGTATGCCGACGAATATCTCACCTTAAAGGAGACTCGAACTCAGCCATGGTGTAACACCTAACTAACTCCATAAATCTCCATCCAACTACGGCTTTGTTGGTGTTACAAGCATGTCCTCTTACGTTTTGGGACAAATGCCATACACAATGGTCATGGTGAGCTTGTGGAAACACAATAACGATCGCCGTGATGAGACAGTGGTTTCTATCCTTCATAGAAACTAATTCATTCGAGTCAGCTATAACAGTCCTGAGCATCTCGAAAACCATGTCCAACTAGCTTTATTCTCCCCGTCTAGTACAGTAATAGCAATGGGATAATGGTGACGATTCAGATCTTAAGCTTTAGAAAATACTAGTACACCCCCATACCTATTCTTAAAAAATGTGGCATCGACAACTATCACTTTTATCATAACCGTAAACCCTTCAATAGAAGCTCCCAAGGCTATGAAGAGGTACTTGAACTTACCCGCCTCATCCAACTTGAAACTTGTTTTTGTTTTTGCATTTGCCTCCTCTAACATGTACAAGTAGCTAGGAAGCATCTTGTAGCTGTCTTCTGAATTACCACGCAAGTGACTAATGGCTAGATTTTTCCCTCTCAATGTTGTGGAGTAGGATACTTTAATCAATATTTTAACTGTAGGCGATCCATGATATCTCTAGGAGTGGGAGTTCTCACTTTTCCAGGATATTCCTCGTTAAAAAAATGCAACTAATTCTGCTGAGTCTCTCCTCTTGCTCTTGCAGATTTCTCTTAGACTAGTCCGAAAACATGTATGCACCCCATTGTAGCTCCTAATAGAAAATAGTTCGGTATTAGGAATCTTTGCAGCTCACAAACCCCATTTACGGCTTGCTACACAACATTTAACCCCAAACGTTTGCGATCCGTCATTTTCGTTACATAACGAAAACATTTACCAAATGCGGCTCTATCGACCATCTCTTGAACTGCTTTCTTGCATGGCAATTCTTGAAACTTTTTCAGACCCAATCCATCTTCCCATTCCTCTATAACCTGACTACATTTTTCTGCATCTGGTTACTCGATATACTTAATGATTGCATCCGCATCCATATCCACACTTGTATTCGTCTTAGTTGCATTTTTTGTATCCATACAATCATCTCTTATTATATCCTCATCATTATCTCCATTTGATCGCCCATCTTCCACGTACAAATTTATGGCATTCAACCCACTTTCATCATTATTTACCTCCTCCAACAAGTCGTAGTTCATACCAATCGAACTTATGCCCGCCCTTGACACTTTCTCTAACTGATTTGATCTACTCGTNATATCAACTCGTTTCCTCCACTCCACTATCAACAGAGATCTACGGTTATCTCTATCAACGTACGTTAGATAAATAAGCAAATCATCATCATCACAAATACTTAGATGTTCCTCATGATAAATAGTATTTTTTTGGGTTCGGTTTGGTGGTTTATCAATGAAGTATGGGTAAGATGGGTGATCGAATTGTCGAACCAACTCGGGGGTAATTAACTCACAAGTCCTATGATGGATTTTACTAAGTATAGGTAACACAAAAATGGGTTTGTTATGTCACTAACAACTCCTAAGCAAAAAAAAAAAAAACAAAGCGATAAACTATATTGCAAATGAAAATTAGGAAATAAAAGCAACTTGTGGATTAAGGGAATCGATATCGGTAGAGGTTCTCATGCTAGAATGGTTTACTAAACTACATTTGGTTTATCCTATGTCTAAGAATCTCTAATATAGACTAACTCACTCTCGTGATGGAAGCCCCTTTCCTAACATACCATTACACAAATCTCTTGGCAATGAAGCATGAATAGAAAGCAATAAACACAATTCCATACAACAATTAGTCAATAACTTAAACAATCTCTTGGAAAGAATTGGCTAACTACCTATTCACTTATTCGGGAATTCAATCAAACACCTTTCGGGCGATAAATTTCATAAGATCTAGATTAGGTTAGCTACTCCTATTCGAGCATTAAGACCATGAATAAATTGAGAACACTTATTCTAATATAGATCTAAACCATTCTAGCAATTAAATCTACTAATCTAACCCATAATCCATAAGTTTATAGACTACTCACAACTCATGCCTAAAACACTTGGAGAGTTTTTAGGCATGATTTGTGAGAGGGATTGAGATTAGAAAACTAGAAACGAAACAAAAATAACAAGAACAATCATATAAAATAGAATTTCATAAAATAAAAGTACCAAAAGTATCTCTCACAAATGAGATCTAAAACTTCAAAACCTAAGAAAAAATGAGAGTAAAAACATTATTAGGGTTTTTGGGGTTGAGTATTTATATAGGAGATCAAGAATCGAGCAAAAAATGGAAATAAGTTTGGTGTCGGCGGAGCCTCCGCCGGTCAGTGCAGACCGACGCACCTGACCGGCGCTCCTCATCTTTCATCGGTTTGGTGGTTTATCAATGAAGTATGGGTAAGATGGGGGATCGGATTATCGAA
>OVAO01001732.1:0-14024 GCA_900406285.1 Biscutella auriculata
CTTAAGAATCTCCATAAAGCTATAATGCTCTCTGAGAACATGCTGATCAATGGCGAGCATCGGAATTTTACATTAGGCCCTTCGCTCGAGGTTGTTTTTAGACCATCCGCGAGAAAAGACACTCTTGTTTCTGTCAGAATGTTCCGTCTGATGGTTTGTTCTGTTCGAATTTTCAGGCTGATGTCTACACAGACTCTTCAGGGAACTGTGCTGCGTTTCTGTCAAACTCGGATGATAAAGATGACAAAACAGCTGTATTTCGAAACGTGTCAGTCCACATACCTGCTTGGTCAGTTAGCATTCTTCCTGACTGCAAGAACGAGGTTTTCAACACTGCAAAGGTTTTTAAGAAAGCTGACTTTGGACTATGACATAATGAAACTGCAACTTAAACAAAAGCTGATATAGCATTTTGCAACAGGTAACCTCGAAGTCTTCCAAGGTGGAAATGTTACCTGAAGATTTGAAATCTTCATCAGGTCTTAAATGGCAAGTGTTTTCCGAGAAACCTGGGATATGGGAAGAAGCAGATTTTGTCAAAAACAAACTTGTTGATCATATCAACACCACAAAGGACACAACAGACTACCTTTGGTACACAACAAGGTCAGTCACAGTGTTAGTGTAACTACACTGGAAACATTTGTTGAGAAAGGATCTGAAGCAGATTTGTTTGATATGTTTGTAGTATAACAGTCAGTGATAAGGAAGAGTTCCTGAAGAATGGAAGCCGTCCGGTTCTCTTTATTGAATCAAAGGGGCATACTCTTCATGTTTTCATTAACAAAGAGTACTTAGGTGATTTCAAAACTCTCTTTTGATTCTTTCGGTTAGCTCTCACATTCGAGTTTTTTTATTGATTGCTTGTAAATGTGACTACTGGTTACTAGGAACTGCGTCAGGGAATGGAACTCATGTGCCTTTCAAACTCAAGAAATCACTTTCTCTTAAAGCAGGCGAAAACAATATTGATTTGCTTAGCATGACTGTTGGTCTTTCGGTAATTATACTGACAGAAATTTCGCAAGTATCCTGTTCTGTGGCTTTGCTTCATCATCTTCACTCATACATTCGGTTACTTCCTCTGCTACAGAATGCAGGATCCTTTTATGAATGGGTTCCGGCTGGACTTACAAGCGTCTCAATCAAAGGTTTCAACAATGGCATATTGAATTTGACTCATAGCAAATGGTCCTACAAGGTTATATAACACTCTGTCAAGAAATCTGTCACGTGTTTCGAATGATTCTCTCTTTTACGAGTTTTTCAATACCATTCCCATGAAATCTTGCAGCTTGGTGTACAAGGAGAGCATTTAGGTCTGTTCAAGCCAGGTAACTCCGGGGGTGTGAAATGGACAGTGACTACGAAACCTCCCAAGAAACAACCTTTGACTTGGTATAAGGTATAACGTAACTCTTGGACACGATCGAAGATTGTATAGAACATCCAAGTTTTTTTGTCCTCTCTCTAACAGATCTAATCTTTTGGTAGGTTGTGGTAGACCCACCTTCTGGGAATGAACCGATCGGGCTGGATATGATTAGTATGGGGAAAGGCATGGCTTGGCTAAATGGAGAAGAGATTGGAAGATACTGGCCTAGGATTGCTAGAAAGAATTCACCGAATGATGAATGCGTGAAAGAATGTGATTACAGAGGCAAATTCATGCCGGATAAATGCAACACTGGATGTGGAGAGCCATCTCAGAGATGGTATCATGTCCCACGATCATGGTTTAAGCCTTCTGGGAATGAACTGGTAATCTTCGAGGAGAAAGGAGGCAATCCTATGAAAATTAAGCTGTCGAGAAGGAAAGTCTCAGAGGTCTGAACCAGAAGTTAAAGATTGATGCAAAACATGAGTTACTAAGAAGATTGGAGATTTAGAGGTTACCAAAGGAAGAGTTTTTATTTAAGTTCGTATTTCTTTTTTTGTGTTAACTTGAAAAAAACGATAAACAAAATCTCCATTTGTTAACACATGTTTCATCATCAAGCTAAATTAACCAAAGTCATTGTATTTCCTCAATCACTACGCCTCCTTGTCGGATTGGACCTTTCTTCTTCATTTCTGGAAACCCTTTGCAATCGTTGAGCCCAACCACTGATTGTTTCTCTGCCCTTACGGATGATTCCAGAGCTGACCATACTTCCGGAGTCTGTTCATTGACCCAACACATCAAGAAGAAAATTTTCCTCTCTGCAAGCTTTAGCTTCTTCTTCAGATCACGACTTGATGATTTCACTTCCTGTATTGCACCATGAATCAACCTTTGAAGATCAGAGAGCAGGCAGACAAGAGCTCCAGTGCCAAGATAAAGCAAACAAATTACATCATCAACAACATTCAATCCGAACTTCAGACCACCACCAAGGTGTTTATAAGCTGAAGAACATGTCTGTTCCAAGCAAAACGCCAACACTTCCTTTATGGTCTCAGGTTGTGAATTCTGACCCAAAACTGATGAAACAGTCAACACCATTGTTGCTGAACCTAACGAATCGGATTGCCATTCTCCATTGTAGATACGGAGAGTGAAACAGTAACTGTATACAATGTCAATCAAATGGATTGGTAAGAGAGGAGATGGATTCGTTGAGCTGAGTTTGTTAAGTGAGATCAGAGGTGTATCCGGTCCTCGAGGGATTTCGCCCGTAACTTTGGCTTCTTGATCATCTTCTTCAACACATTGAACGAGTTGTGTACCTCCGAGTCCAAGTGAAATCGTTCGAGCTGAAGCACGTAACCACCAAGGATCCCATGGTTCAATCATTTTGCTTAGTTCTCCAGAAGCCAACGCTCTTTGAAACCCTTTTCTCGCTTCTAAGCTCAACTCATCAAGACTGATTTCATCTCCGTTCATAATCTTCTCAATAACTTCCTCCGGTAAGGCCGAGCTCGAACCTTCATCATCCGTGATGCTATCAATTCCCTCATCTTCTTCTTCTGAGTGAAACCGTTTCAAAATTTCGAGCATCTTCGTTTTGGTTTGATCATCAGACCGAANCCTTCTCAATAACTTCCTCCGGTAAGGTCGAGCTCGAACCTTCATCATCCGAGATGTTATCAATTCCTCCATCTTCTTCTTCTTCTTCCGAGTGAAACCGTTTCAAAATTTCGAGCATCTTCGTTTTGGTTTGATCATCAGACCGAACTTGCTGCAACTCATTAACAACATTCTCTCTCATGAAAGACTCAGTACACTGGACGCTGTGAGACTTGTAACAAGGAAGGGAGCAGTAACGGAAGTTGCAGCGAGGACAAGTATACTGCGAGAACTGCTTATTACACACATGGCAGATAATCCGCGAAGAAGAGAGGTTTAACGGAGACGAATCTGATGTCTCCGACGTAACAATCGTCTTCTCCGGCATCATCGTTCAGAGGACTATTGCGATTCCAAATTAGGGTTTTGTTGAAGAAGACAGGTTTAGAAACTTACATGTATAATCACTATTGGGCCTATGATGGGCCTTAATTCTGTAAAGCGGGTCGGATATCCGAACAAGAGGAGATTACTCGAAATAAAGATCGTCTCTCTCAGTGGTATATTTTCGCTTTCTTCATTTCTTCCAACAGTTTTAAGGATTCTATGAACGAGGAACCAAGATGAGATCTCTTCTCTTTGCAGTATCATTCATTTACTTATGCACACAGACTGCAATTGCATGGAAGAAGGAGGAGTTTCGCAGCTGTGACCAAACTCCATTTTGTAAACGCGCTCGATCCCGTATTCCCGGCGCGTGTTCTCTGATTGTCGGCGATGTTTCCATCACCGATGGAGATCTCGTAGCGAAGATTTTACCGAAAACCCCTAATCAAGGGGATGTGGATCAGATCAAGCCATTGGTACTCTCTATTTCAGTTTACAGGGATGGAGTCGTGCGGCTCAGGATTGATGAGGACCATTCGCTTAACCCGCCGAAGAAGAGATTCAGAGTTCCTGATGTGGTAGTGTCTGAGTTTGAGGAGAAGAAGATATGGCTGCAGAAAGTAGCGACCGAGACGATCTCTGGAGACACTAGTCCGTCTTCAGTAGTCTACGTATCCGACGGCTACGAGGCAGTGGTGCGGCACGATCCGTTTGAAGTGTATGTGCGCGACAAATCAGGTGATGGTCGTCGCGTTGTGTCTTTGAATTCTCATGGGTTATTTGATTTTGAGCAGCTGGCGAAGAAAACTGACGAAGATAACTGGGAAGAGAAATTTAGGACTCATACAGATTCGAGACCATCTGGTAATCAGTCAATTAGCTTTGATGTTTCCTTTTACGATTCCAGTTTCGTCTACGGAATCCCTGAACACGCCACTAGCTTCGCCTTAAAGCCTACCAAGGGTCCTGGAGTTGATGAATCTGAACCCTACAGGCTATTTAATCTGGATGTTTTCGAATACGACCACGAATCACCATTCGGGCTTTACGGGTCGATTCCTTTCATGGTTTCACATGGGAAATCTGGTAAAACTTCCGGATTTTTCTGGTTGAATGCTGCGGAAATGCAGATTGATGTGTTGGCAGATGGGTGGGATGCAGGGAATGGTATATCTTTGCCTTCCAGTCAGAGTAAAATCGACACCTTCTGGATGAGTGAGGCTGGGATTGTGGACACATTTTTTTTCGTCGGGCCTGAGCCAAAGGATGTCGTTAAGCAGTATGCAAGTGTGACAGGTACTTCAGCCATGCCTCAGCTGTTTGCTACTGGTTATCACCAATGTAGATGGAACTACAAAGATGAGGAAGATGTGGCACAGGTGGACTCGAAATTTGATGAGCATGATATTCCTTATGATGTTCTCTGGCTTGACATCGAGCATACAGATGGGAAGAGATACTTCACATGGGATAGTGTGTTGTTTCCTCATCCAGAGGAGATGCAAAAGAAACTGGCTGCAAAGGGTAGGCGTATGGTGACCATTGTGGATCCTCATATCAAGAGGGATGACTCGTACTTCTTACATAAGGAGGCTACTCAGATGGGATACTATGTTAAGGATTCATCCGGAAAAGATTTTGATGGTTGGTGCTGGCCTGGTTCGTCATCTTACATTGATATGTTGAGTCCAGAGATTAGAAAATGGTGGGGTGGAAGGTTTTCATATAAGAACTATGTTGGCTCAACTCCTTCGTTATACATCTGGAATGACATGAATGAACCTTCCGTATTCAATGGTCCAGAGGTATAGCTCTCTGTCTGATTGGTCTTCTGCTTGTTCCTTTATTATTTTTCTGTATCTGTACAGATCAAGTTCTCACATTCATTTTGGGAGGTCAAGTATAGTAAAGTAATCATTTGTTATACAGCGCAATTTGTGGATAGATAAGAACTATGCTTGATTATTATATTTTATACAGCACTCATCTCTTTTAATCAGATATTGCACTGCGAAAGCAAGAATCTCAAGATACCGTTAATGGATATGTGGTTTTACATTGATTATTCATCTCTGTGACCTATTTGATAATGGAGTGTAAGCTATGTGCCTATCTTCACTTTTATTGGGTATCATTTATCGTCGAGAAAATTCCTCTCTTTCCCGTATTAAACATTCATGCAATTCTGACCAAAGGAAAATAACATTCATGTAAAAAAGTCTATCGATGGGATGAAGACTGAACTGCTTTCTTTCGAACAGGTTACTATGCCAAGGGATGCACTACATGTTGGGGGTGTTGAACACAGGGAAGTTCATAATGCTTATGGATATTACTTCCACATGGCGACTTCTGATGGGCTTGTTATGCGGGGAGAAGGAAAGGATAGGCCTTTTGTGTTGTCAAGAGCAATCTTTCCTGGCACTCAAAGATACGGGGCAATTTGGACTGGAGATAACACAGCTGAATGGGAACACCTTAGAGTTTCCGTTCCGATGTTATTGACACTTGGTCTTACTGGAATTACATTCTCTGGTACAAAATTTGTCTGTTCAAATTCTGCTGGCAGTTTGTTTTCTTTACGTGATCTAATGAAAGCTTCTTCTTTTTTTCTCTTGCAGGTGCAGATGTTGGTGGGTTCTTCGGAAATCCTGAACCAGAACTATTAGTTAGGTGGTACCAAGTGGGTGCTTACTATCCTTTCTTCAGAGGTCATGCTCATCATGACACCAAAAGACGAGAGCCTTGGTTGTTTGGGTAAGTTGTGATATAGTTCTTGTATCTTTCGTGTCATTAAGTTCTCCAGGTCTAGTGTGTGAATATTTGCTTTCAGAGGCAGTATATGTTTTGCTGGCTAATTTTTTTTGCGCTTTCTCATTCAAATTGTTTCAGTGAACGGAATACAGAACTCATTAGAGATGCCATACACACTCGTTACGCTCTGCTCCCATACTTCTATACGTTATTCAGAGAAGCAAATCTTACGGGTGTTCCAGTTGTACGTCCACTATGGATGGAATTCCCACAAGATGAAGCTACTTTTAGCAACGATGAAGCCTTCATGGTCGGTAATGGTCTATTGGTGCAAGGAGTTTACACTAAGGTATTTCGAGCGTTTAAGTACCATTTCTTTCTGATTTCTTATTTCGCCTTCTTGTCTCTTCACTTAGCCAATTAACTCTTGAAAATGATTAAACCCTGTCACCTACTTTGTTCTCGTTATATGTAAAATTTTAGGGAACAACACATGCTTCCGTGTATTTGCCTGGCAAAGAATCATGGTATGACCTGAGAAACGGAAAGACATATGCTGGAGGCAAGACTCATAAGATGGACGCTCCGGAGGAAAGCATTCCTGCTTTTCAAAGGGCGGGAACTATTATCCCGAGAAAGGACCGGTTTAGGCGAAGCTCTACTCAAATGGACTATGATCCTTATACATTGGTACCTACTATACAACACTTCCATTGTCACAGTGATTAACCATCTTCTATGTGTTCTTTTGTACATAAGATCTTTTTATTTTATTTTTGTAGGTGGTAGCTTTGAACAGTTCTCAAGAAGCAGATGGCGAACTCTACATCGACGACGGTAAAAGCTTTGAATTCAGACGAGGCTCCTACATCCACCGCCGTTTCGTCTTCTCAAATGGTATTCTTACATCAACGAACATAGCTCCTCCACAAGCTAGTCTCTCTTCCCAATGCTTGATCGACAGAATTATCCTCTTGGGGTACGGGTCGGGTCCGAAATCTGCGCTGGTCGAACCCTTGAATCAAAAGGCAGAGATTGAGATGGGACCATTGCGAATGGGTGGGCTTGTAGTTTCCTCGGGTACAAAGGTATTGACTATCCGCAAACCAGGTGTTCGAGTGGACCAAGACTGGACCGTAAAGATTCTGTGAGTGAACCACTCGTCTATCTCGCTTGTGGCCGTTAAAGTGGTCGATATCTGCTTCTTTGGTGATGGAATTGCACAACTTTTTATTTCTTAATATCCAAAATTTGGAGTTTTAGACTTAAATAGTTGTAAGAGCTAACAGTTTGGGAGTCGCTTGCATTGTTGTAGGTCTAAAAAACCATTTTCCCTTTAAATTAAAACCTCATATTTGTAGACAATNCTAGACAATATTCCGATCTTGAATCTCAAAATAAAACTAAAATAATACAACATTCTAGAAGTGTCGTGAATTTTTTTGAAGAATATTGGAAATCAAAAGAAGATTAAAAGTGTTCAAAGATAGTCTTTCAAAAGTAAGGAATTAATAACACTGCAATGATAAATACGATTCTCTTATATGATCAAGCATTTCAAAATGGCATTATTATAGTTCATCCAATTTAGAGGGATGCTGATATTAAATCTTTCTTTTTGTGCATAGCATTGATATTTTCAGTTTCTTGGGGTTAGTTTTGTACAATAGCTAAGCTTTGTCTAAAGCTTAATCTCTTAGTGCTGAATAAGAGAAGGTATGGATGTTCCTTTCAATTGTTTCGATGAAGATGGTCGATAAGAGAAGGTATGGATGTTCCTTTATCTCTTCTTTGGTTCTGAGATGCTCTGTTTCTCTTGCAGGTGGGTTTAGGTTCAAGATTTGTGGGCTGATTCAGTATTTGAATCTATTTGGCATCACTGTTGCTTACACTATAGCAGCATCTATAAGCATGATGTGAGTGAGTCTCTCCTTCTCACAAACTAGTTTCTTTTCAAACTAAAAGAGTGACAAAAGCGTTAAACAATTTGCATGTCGAGCAATCCATACATGATCATGTTCGGTGTGTGATCGAGATCTTTCTCTCTCAGATCATCAGATTTGGTGGTTCTCCATTGTAGCTGATCATGTCCTTCACGTACTCTGCAATAGGTTTAGCTCTCGGGATCATTCAGGTCGCAAGTAACAAACTTGAAAAAGAGTATTTCACTACAGTAAAAATATTGCAATAATCTGATGATTCTGTTATTAAGTTTCAGCAAATGGGGTTTTCAAGGGAAGCCTCAGTGTCAGTGGATATCAAGCCGTTGGTCTAGCTAGTAGTCACAAACTCCTCAGAAACGATGAAGAAGGCGACAAGAATCAGCATCGCAGCTGTTACGACGACGTTTTTACAAGCTATGTGGTTGTGTAAGCTAAGCTGCTTTTGGAGACGCAACACCGGGAAACCTCTTAACCAATCAAATGCTTGACTTATGTCTATAATCATCTCTCTCGGGTGCAATTCTATCAGATCGTGTCCTTGTGAAACTGTCACTGGTTCAGAGAGGAGGATCTCGTCTTACATTGGAATTAGGGTGCGCGTGAAAGTGGATAAGGTTTCTCGCCGGAGGTGGCGGACGGAGGGTTTCAAGATCAGGCAGGTCTCTGGTACGAATGACCTCACGTTCCTTCTGCTTCTCCATCCTTTGGGAATCCAAGAGAGAAGAACAATTTCTTTCTTTATNGTAGACAATATTCCGATCATGAATCTCAAAATAAAACTAAAATAATACAACATTTCAGAAGTGTGTTGAATATATTAGACGAATCTTGGAATTCAAAATGGAGATTGGAAGTGTTCAAAATACTCTTTCACCGACCAGAATAAAGAACTCTCAAAACTGAAAAGGTTATATATAATCTTTTGTTACAATAATATAATTTTTTAATAACAATAAAATGATTAAAAAATATTAGGATTTTAATTTTATGGTTTTATAATTACGAAATAGTAAATAAATATCTTTGGAAGAATATTTTTTTGGCATGTATTAAAAAATTTGTGATTTATTCAATTATATTATTTATTATTTGCATTCGATATTTTTTACAACAAAATATTTATGAATCATCTATTATATTAAAACATAATAAATCTACCACGAAAAGTCATAATAGACTATTTACTAGACAAATACTTTGTTACTATAATATTACTTTCATACTAACATCTAAAATAATATGGTTACAAAAATTTAGGATTAAAATATTAGAATTTTATATTAAAAAATACTAAATAAATATAATATTCTGTGGCATATATTAAAGTTTTAAGATTTATCCAATTATATTATTTTCACTCGATAGTTTTTATCACAACATATTTCTAAATTATTCAATATTATTATTGATATTATAATCGCATTTAACGCGGGTTCAGTTGTAGTTGATGCTTATATCAGTATTTGTAGCTATAGCTCATCTTGCAATTTATAGACTCAAAACATATAAACTCAAAGAAATAGTAATTACGGATGTACAAATATCTAGGATAATCGAATCATATATATATATATATATATATATATATATATATATATATATTTTATATNTTGATTTTAATTATTAGAATAAAGTACTTGAAATTTTGATTCAATTTACCAATCTTAATGTTTGATATATTGAGTGCATGATCTTTTGTCACTTGCTTCTCTTCGATCGCAACTCTGTTTCTCTGGCAGGTGGGTGTATGTTCAAGATTTGTTGGCTGATTCAGAATTTGAATCTCTTTGGTATCACTGTTGGTTACACTATAGCAGCATCTATAAGCATGATGTGAGTGAGTCTCTCCTTCTGACAAACTAGTTTCTTTTCAAACTAAAAGCCTTTACAATTTGCAGGGCGATCAAGAGATCCAACTGTTTCCACGAGAGTGGAGAGAAAAACCCATGTCACATGTCGAACAATCCGTATATGATCATGTTTGGTGTGACCGAGATCTTGCTCTCTAAGATCAAAGATTTTGATCATGTCCTTCACGTACTCTGCAATAGGTTTAGCTCTCGGGATCATTCAGATCGCACGTAACAAACTTGAAAAAAAGAGTATTCACTACAGTAAGAATCTTGCAACAATCTGATGATTCTGTTATTATGTTTCAGCAAATGGGGTTTTCAAGGGAAGTCTCAGTGGATATCAAGCCGTTGGTCTAGTAGTCACAAGAATCATCATCGCATCTGTTACGACGATGATTACATGCTATGTGGTTGTATGGGCTAAGCTGCTTTTGCGATACTAATCAAATGCTTGACTTATGTCTATAATCATCTCTCTCGGATGCAATACTATCAGATCGTGTCCTTGTGAAACTGTCACTGGTTCAGAGAAGAGGAGCTTATCTTACACTGGAATTAAGGTGCGCGTGAAAGTGGATAAGGTTTCTCGCCAGAGGTGGCGGACGGAAGGTTTCAAGATCAGGCAGGTCTCTGGTTGTTGTAGGATTTCTACAACGATCGATTTACCAATTGAATCAACGTTCATAAAACCAAAAGAACCTAGAAACTAGATTGAGAGAACACAATTTGCGAAACTTTTTCTTTATTGATTTTCCAGAAACTAACATAAGCTTTGTTTATAGTCTTTAGCTTCCTTTCTTCTTTTAATCACAGCCCTACACGTGTCACTTAATCTCATCCTTTATTTTCCTGTATCACTGGTACGAATGACCTCATGTCCTTCTGCTTCTCCATCCTTTGGGAATCCAAGAGAGAAGAACAATTTCTTTCTTTATGAGAGATGTGGTCACAATGAAAACACCAACGGTAAAGTTTTCCATATCTTAACTCAATCTTAATCATCTCTCCAGAGGGAAGTCTAACTCGAATACCAAATTTAAAGGATTCATCTGCATTCAATTCAACTTTTACTTTAATCGAGACTTCCTCTACCTCTCTTGCCAAACCTAGGGAGTTCTCATACAGATTCGAGACCAATATTGATCTGAAACCGAATCGACATTGATTTGAATCGCATATGGATCTTAAATCTAATATCCGAAAAATCCAAAACGTATTCGAACCGATTATCCGAAACCTCAGGAGTAACATATATAACAACCGAATCGAAAATTTTCAGAATACGCCAAAAGCTGATGATGAAATATATATCAAAGCCTCTAATCCTAAGTGAAAAGAGCGAAGATCATCTCAACACTAATTCACTACAAAACACCTCTTAAGTTACTGTCAATTCAGTAAAAAAAAAACTAATTAAGACGATCCTTTCGCATGTTAGTTATTACCAACCAGATTTGTAATCTATGCATAGTATTGGGATCCTTCATAGTCTTCATAGTTCAAAAAAAGTTGCGAACTAATTTCAACAAGAATAAAACTAGATAAGGCTTACGTAGCAAGNCAAACTAATTAAGACGATCCTTTCGCATGTTAGTTGTTACCAACCAGATTTGTAATCTATGCATAGTATTGGGATCCTTCATAGTCTTCATAGTTCAAAAAAGTTGCGAACTAATTTCAACAAGAATAAAACTAGATAAGGCTTACGTAGCAAGTAGAACCAGAACTCAACCCAAAAGACATTAAGAATAACCTTCGCAAAAAAAAAAAAAAAAANAATAGTCTCAAACTCCAAATCGGACACGCTTGACATCAGTTTGTGGCACACTGATATCACCTCCATTACCTTTGTTCGAACCATCCGTTTGGCCCTGACATACCAAACCAAATCCCCACAATCACACTTCATAATTTGTGCCATTTATTTGCTTTCTTGCAAGTTAGATTGCATGTATTGTATAAAGAACAAGAAAGAAGCTTACAGTTTCATCAGGAACAACTGCATATCTCTCTGAAGGCGAGACCCAGCTTTTCCCTGCAACAAGACAATATCAGCTCACACTCACTGATGCTGTTTTAANTCATGTATTGTATAAAGTTCATTTAATTGCAAAAGAACAAGAAAGAAGCTTACAGTTTCATCTGGAACAACTGCATATCTCTCTGAAGGCGAGACCCAGCTTTTCCCTGCAACAAGACAATATCAGCTCACACTCACTGATGCTGTTTTAAACATTAGTTTAACTGTTGGTTTTACCTGAAGATGGATCAAAACTAGAAGACTCAATATGTTGTCCTCTTGCTCCATCTACACTCAGTACCTCTATAATCTTGGGAAAATTCCTATAAAGATTAGAAGTCAAATATCGATTTCACATCATCAACCATTGGTACTGATTGGGAGTATAAAGCAATGATTCTGGTCAAAACAAAAATTTCTATGGCCAATTCTATGGTCAAAATACGTGCAATCGAAAACATAGATTTATGAGCGTCAAGTTGATCACAATTTATTACCTGTCAAGTGATTCTCCAATGCCGAGCTGCCCATTTGTGCCTCTGCCCCAAGCAAACACATTGTTTCTTTCACTTACAGCCAAGGTATGTCTCCATCCACATGAGACCTGAATTATTTTCTGTGAACTTCCACGAAAACTCGTGTGCGTTAGAAAAGAAAACAAGCTGCTTGGTTAAAATTTTGTAGCGGAGGATAAAAGACAACATGCCTGGTCATTGGGAAATTGCACTTGCACAGGAGAACATTGATCCAGATTATTCCCAACTCCTACTTGNCTGAATTATTTTCTGTGAACTTCCACGAAAACTCGTGTGCGTTAGAAAAGAAAACAAGCTGCTTGGTTAAATTTTGTAGCGGAGGATAAAAGACAACATGCCTGGTCACTGGGAAATTGCACTTGCACAGGAGAACATTGATCCAGATTATTCCCAACTCCTACTTGTCCAAACTGTATGGCAAAGGATACAGATGATTAAAGACAGACAATTACACAATTAGAGTTTAATCATTACAGGGATGTGCAGATGATAGCATGTGTCCTATACATTTCTATGAAATCTAGTCTAGATAAAAACAAAAGGTAAGACATTCTTGACCTTATTCCAACCCCATCCATAAAGTTTTCCATCCGAAGTCAATGCCATAGTATGTCTCCAACCTCCAGAGATCTGGAAAAATAACCAAAAAAGGTCCAAAAGATCTGTCAGAAAGTTCGAAATTTATTGATGCAGCTTGAATAAGGAAAATATTAATTATCCATCTAACTGGTATTTCGGATATGAAATGTGTATGTAGGTGCAACCTGGGAGATAGAACTCTTTCCCAGCGCTTCCAGTTTGTGAGGAACAAGGTGATCTTCAAAGNTGAGGAACAAGGTGATCCTCAAAATCTCCATGTCCTAGCTGTCCATATTTGCTCCATCCATAAGTATATAATGCTCCAGAGTAGGAAACGGATATCGTGTGCCGCCATCCACAAGCAACCATCGACATCTTCTCACCCTAAAATTGTAGCTCCCACAACCAGGAAAACGAGAATCAAAGAGCAAAACAAATAAGTGCCAAAAAGCGAGGATGCATGACTTCAACGATCCACCCACTGTTCAGATTTACAATATTGGATGCCTGATAATACACAATATAAGCTTTGCTTTGATCTTAGGAATCTAAAAGTCATATGGTTCCTTCCCTGAAAACCAGCAAGTAAAACTAGATGGCATATATTTGTACCCTCATCTATCTATACAGCTAAACGAGCACAGTGCAGTGCAGTATTAAGGGTATAAGCTGGTTAAACTATCTTCGATCCATTTCATGTATATTGAATTTCAAATGCAAGCTTCAACAAGTAGCAGGTGCTTAAAACAAATATAGAACAAGATCTGGTAGCTTACACCAGTAGAAGTAACTCTTTCAGGAACCAAGCGATCATTCCGGTCACCCAATCCCAAATTTCCATATCTTCCCCACCCCCATCCATAAAGATCACCATCTTCTGTAACCGCAGCAGTGTGTTCTGCACCAGCAGCAACCATTTTGATTCGTATTCCCTGCACGTATTACAAGTTCAGAGTGTTGACA
>OVAO01001733.1:1335-14326 GCA_900406285.1 Biscutella auriculata
ACTTAAAGGTGAAAAACTATCTATATGCATCTATAGATAAGTCGATCTTGAAGATTATCTTAAACAAAAGCACCTCTAAGGAGCTGTGGGAATCTATGAAGCGTAAGTATCAGGGAAACCAAAGAGTGCAAAGCGCACAACTTCAGAGACTTTGGAGGAACTTTGAGATTCTCGAAATGAGGGAAGGAAAGAAAATCTCAGAGTATTTTTCGCATGTTATGTTGGTGGTAAATGATATGAGGAACTTAGGCGAGGAAATGACATATACCAAAGTAGTGGAGAAAGTTCTGCGAACGCTAGCTGAGAAGTATACCTACATAGTATGTGCGATAGAAGAGTCTAAAGACATCACTGAGCTCTCAGTTGATGCGTTACAAAGTTCACTCATGATTCATGAACAGAAACTCATGAGACATGTCGATGATGAACAAGTACTAAAGATGGAAAGCATATGGAAGCCGGATGGATGTAGAGGTAGGGGAAACTCTCGGGGCAGAGGAAACTACCAAGGAAGAGGACAATGAAATGTGAACAAAGAATCAGTCTAATGTTACAAATGTCACAAGTATGGGCACTTCAAGAACGAATGCCCGGAGTGGGAAAAGAATGCAAACTACGCTGAAATGGAAGATGACATAGTTCTCATGGCACAAGTAGAAGAACCAGAGAACGAAGAGGTTCATGTCCGGTTCTTGGACTCTGGTTGTAGTAACCATATGAGTGGAATGAAAGATTGGTTTCATGATTTTGACAAGGAGTTCAGTCAAAATGTAAAACTAGGAGATGATCGCAGAATGCTTGTTGAAGGGAAGGGAAAAATCATATTGCAGATCGATGGAATAGTGCAAGTGATTACCTCAGTGTACTATGTTCCTGGACTGAGGAACAACTAGTTGAGGATTGGGCAACTCCAACAGAAGGGACTCAGAATCGTCATAGACAATGACATGTGTGAAGTATGGCATACGCATCAACAAAGACAGGTTATGCAGTCAAGATGAGCAGTAATAAGTTGTTTACTGTGTTGGCTACAAGTAAAAACCCATAAGAGAATTGTGCCAGAAGGTGTTTACAAGTAGAAAAGGAAGGACAAGAAGGGTTATGGCACACGAGACTCGGACATGTGAGTCATAGAGGAATGAGAGCACTGGGAGAGAAAGGAATGGTCTCTGGATTACCAAAACTAGACCACGACAAAGCAGAAACAATGTGCGAGGTGTGTCAAATGGGAAAGCAAAACAAAGAAAACATACCTAAGAAGAGTGTACAGAGAGAAAGTTGAGGTCTAGAACTGGTACACATCGATATCTACGGTCCTATAACACCAACATCGTCGAGTAGTATATTATTAACTTTATAGATGACTTTAATCACAAGTGTTGGAGCTACTTCATGTTTGAGAAATCTGAAGCTTTTAGAATTTTCAAAGAGTTGAAGTCATCTGTAGAAAGAGAACTTGGTGCTTCGTTGGTATGTTTGAGGACAGATCGTGGAGGTGAATATAATTCGAATGAATTTCAAGAGTATTGTAAGGAGCATGGCATTAAAAGGCAACTTACAGCTGTGTACACTCCGCAGCAAAACGGAATAGCAGAGCGAAAGAACACGACGATTCTAAATATGACCAGATGCATGTTGCTGGGAATGAAAGTACCTAGAAAGTTCTGGCTTGAAGCAGCTCAATATGTTGTTTATATCTTGAACAGGAATCCAACGATGGCCTGAGGAGACATTACACCAAAGGAAAAATGGAGTGGACACAAGCCTTCCATTGCGAACTTAAGAACATTTGGGTGTATTGGCTTTGCTTTAATCCCATATGAGAGAAGAATTAAATTGGACGAGAAGAGTGTGAAGTGTGTGCTGATGGGAATAAGCAAAGAGTCCAAGGCTTACAGATTATTTAATCCTGAAATCGAGAAGATCATAGTCAATAAGGATGTGCAGTTTGATGAAGAAAATGGTTGGGAGTGGGAAGAAAACAGTCAAGACACATGACCATTCTGGGAAGATCTGGTAGATGACTCAGTTGAAGTCACCAGGGAAGATGAATTGCCGACACAAACTATCACTGCTTCACCACAAATAGTCACAGAACCTGCAACAATTTCTGATGTGGTTTCTGAGGAAGTCACATAAACTGGGAGAGAAGCAGGAGAGACATCGACGCAAGGGTCGAGTTAGAGAGTGAGAAGAACTCCAGTATGGATGAGGGATTATATCTCTGACCANCACAGAACCTGCAACAATTTCTGATGTGGTTTCTGAGGAAGTCACATAAACTGGGAGAGAAGCAGGAGAGACATCGACGCAAAGGTCGAGTTAGAGAGTGAGAAGAACTCCAGTATGGATGAGGGATTATATCTCTGACCAAACCAATTTCTTCATTGAATAAGAAGAAGAATTCTTCATGATGGTGACTCCATCAAACGATCTAGAAACATTTGAAAAAGGTCGTTAAGTTTGAAAAGTGGAGAGATGCAATGGTTACAGAAATCAAATCCATAGAAGATAATGACACATGAGAGCTGGTAGATATACCAAAAGGAGCCAAGGTGATAGGGGTTAAATGGATTTATAAGACTAAGCTGAATGAGCTTGGAGAGGTTGATAAGTATGAAGCTCGTTTGGTGGTGAAAGGTTATCACTAGAAACATGGAGTGGATTTTTATGAGGTCTTTGCACCAGTGGCTAGATGCGATACTATAAGGGTTATTCTTGCACTTGCAGCTCAACGAAGGTGGAAAGTAATGCAGTTAGATGTCAAGAGTGCTTTCCTCAATGGAGAGCTAAATGAGGACGTGTTTGTCGAGTTACCAGGAGGATTTGGAGCTAATGAAGTTGCGGGTAAAGCTTATCAACTTAAGAAAGCCTTATATGGCCTAAGCAGGCACCTAGGGCATGGTACCAGTGAATAGAAGGATACTTTTTAAGGGAAGGCTTTCGAAAGTGTTACTGTGAACATACTCTGTTCATAAAATAAGAAAGTGAAGGTATGTTGATAATGAGCCTCTATGTCGATGATCTTATCTATACAGGAAATTCAGTTGTGATGCGTTTCTTCCTGGGAGTGGAAGTCACTCAAAGTTATAAAGGAATTTTCATATGCCAACAGAAGTATGCATGCGACATTTTGAGGAGATTTGGTATGTAGGAGTGCAACTCGGTGAAAAATTTGATGGTCCCTGGTCATAAATTATCAAAGGAAGGAGCTGGTAGCAAAGTGAATTCAACAATGTTCAAATAACTAGTTGGGAGTTTGAGGTATTTAACGGTTACTAGACCAGATATCATGTTTGTGGTGAATTTGGTGAGTAGATTCATGGAGCATCCGAATGAAGAACACTTGTTAGCAGCTAAAAGAGTATTGAGATATGTACAAGGAACTTCTGATTTGCAGATAGTGATTATGCGGGCGATGTGAATGATAGAAGAAGCACTTCTGGATATGTATTTATGATGAATGGAGGAGCAGTCTCTTGGAGCTCTAAGAAGCAACCAATTATAACTTTGTCGACTACGGAGGTGCGTTTGTTGTTGCGGCTTATGTTGTGTGTCAGTCAGTTTGGTTGAAGAAGATATTGGAGCAAATCGGAATTGAGTTGCAGGAGGAAATGATCTTGTTTTGTGACAATAGTTCTGCGATTAAACTAGCTAAGAATCTAGTGCTTCATGGCAAAAACAAGCATATTCATGTTCGATTTCATTTCCTAAGGAAACTGGTCAATGATGGGAACATTCAGATTGAATATTGTTCTACTCAAGAACATTTGTCTGATATTATGACTAAAACAGTTAAATTGGAGAGTTTTGAAAGGTTGAGGTTGAAATTGGGAGTGTACGCGAAGGAAAGTTAAATTGAAAGGAAGATGATCCAGTTGAGGGAAGGATATGAAGAATAAAAGTCAATCTCGTGACTTTAGTGAATAAGTCTTCCGAAGTTGAGTCCTACGGAGCTATTCATTTTTCTATTTTTGTCATCTCGTCGTTAGGTCAAGAAGTCTATATAAACTGTTTGGTTTTAGCTCAATAAAGATGAACTTTCAGTATTCAATTTCTTACAAAGTTCAACACGTTTTCTCTCTTAACGGTAACAATAATACCGTTTAAGGAGCTCTTTGGGGGAGAGCATGATGGGTGAAAACCTAATTCTTGTAAACTGTAGAAGACATTTCCATGGCATATCAACTCGGGAATATTGTTCTCTCAAGAATTCCATCTGCTTTTATAAGGATATGTCCTGCCAATGCGTTGATGTTCATCGTGTAACAGAAATGAGGATGTAGGAGCTTATAGATTGGTTGGATCACGCTCAGTTGCTTATTCGACGCCATGATGAATGGTTCAATCACTGCGTGCATCTGCAACCTACAAAACCAGATGAAATAGAGTCTCGGTCCTTAAAACAAACTTTGTTTCACAATGTTTGCATTTTCTTACCAGTGGCTTATAAGTTGGTGATAACATGAATCATTGACGGCGGCGTAAGCCTTAGCGAGCTGCCAAACCGATCCCTCAACGCCTTCCTCTGATGGTGTAAGCCTTAGCGAGCTGTCAAGACCGACTATTTTTCAAAGTGGGTGGAGGCAGAGGCTTATGCCAACATCAAAGATTCAGACGTGGTAAGCTTCGTATGGAAAAACATAATTTGCAGGCACGAACTACTATACGAGATTGTTGCTGATAACGGATCGCACTTCATTTCGGCGAAGTTTGAAAATTTGTGCGGTAAGTGGAGGATTAGAATGAACAAATCCACATCACGCTACCCACAAGGAAACGTACAAGCCGAAGCAACAAACAAGACTATCATCAACGAACTAAAGAAGCGCATAGATAGCAAAAAGGGGAAATGGGTAGAAGAGCACGATGGAGTGCTCTGGTCACACTGCATGTCGCCGCGAACAGGCACCGGTAAAACACCATTCTCCCTATGTCACGACCTGGAAGCGATGGCCTTGACAGAAGTCAATGTCGACAACCTCCAAAGAATGACTTTAACAGTCAACGAGAAACTCAACGACGAGATGCTCACTGAGAATCTTGACCTGATCAAAGAACAACGCAGCCAAGCCCTCCTGAGATTACAAAACTACTAGCAATCGGGTGCCCGCTACTATAACAAAAAAGTAAGAGGGCGAAGCTAAAATGTAGGAGACCTCGTACTCCGAAAAGTCTTTGAGAATACCGCATCAGAGAAAGCAAGAAAGTTAGGAGCAAACTGGGAAGAACCCTACTCAGTCACCAGAGTTATTAGACCAGGTGTCTATGAGCTCGCAACCACCGACGTGGAAGCCGTCCCGAGGCCATGGAACTCGACAAATATAAGGAGGTATTNAAGAGAAAGCAAGAAAGTTAGGAGCAAACTGGGAAGAACCCTACTCAGTCACCAGAGTTGTTAGACCAGGCGTCTATGAGCTCGCGACCACCGACGTGGAAGCCGTCCCGAGGCCATGGAACTCGACAAATATAAGGAGGTATTATTGCTAGAGGGAATCGCGAGGCACAGACCCCCGTTTCCCTCTACCTAGTCTTTTAAAAAAAAAAATATATATATATATATATACTCGCCCCTATCAGGCTAAGTACTAGAAGTACGTAAGATGAACTACGAATGGCTTGATCCCCTTACCAAGGGCTACGTAGGCAGTCCCCTTNTATATATATATATATATACTCGCCCCTATCAGGCTAAGTACTAGAAGTACCTAAGATGAACTACGAATGGCTTGATCCCCTTACCAAGGGCTACGTAGGCAGTCCCCTTTCGCATGTGAAAGTAGGGGCACAACTATAACTTTAAATAAATATTAAATCGAGTCAGAGAAAACCTCATTTAATCAGTACAGAGCTAAAGTCGAGTGAGAGTCTTGCGAAAGCAAGCACAGGGTCGAGTAGAACTTTGAGGTTCAAGGAAAAAACCGAGTTTCCAACAAACTAACAAAAAGCCAAGGTCAAGCGGAACCTCGCAAAAGCCGAGGTCAAGTGGAATTTCGCAAAAGCCAAGGTCAAGCGGAACCTCGCAAAAGCCGAGTTCAAGCGAAACCTCGCAAAAATCGAGGTCAAGCGGAACCTAGCAAAAGCTGAGGTCAAGCGGAACCTCGCAAAAGTCGAGGTCAAGTGGAACCTCACAAAAGCCGAGGTCAAGCGGAACCTCCCAGAGCCGAGGTCAAGCAGAACCTCACAAAAGACGAGGTCAAGCGGAACTTCGCGCCGTTTAAGAAGGAGCTTTAAGAAAAAAGACTCGCTTAAACGGAATCATAAAAGCCGAGTGTTTACAAAAACTCGAACTCCGAGAGTCGTCGTCCTGGCCAGGCAACGAAATTACACGCTCCGCATGGGTGCCGTGGTGAAATAATCCACCCCTTAGAAGCCGGGAGCGAGTGTATACCCCGCACCAACGCCTGAAAAACGTTGGTTATATCCGACAGTCACTCGAGATATGATAAACCGAGCATAGGTAAGCCTTGCCAGTCTCCATACTAAGGATTCTTTGTAAGCCGAGAATAGGTAAGCCTCGCATGAGTACAAAAGCCGAGCATAGGTAAGCCTCGCGTAAAACAAAAGTCGGGGTCGAGTGATACGACGCACGAAAACAAAAGCCGAGACCGAGAAGTATCTCGCGTAAAGTTCAAAGTTCAAGGTTAAGCGACGCCTTATGAAAGCAAAGTCATGACCACAATGAGGCGACTCGGTAAAATTTCTACGAGGCGATACTTTACAATACCCTCGCATAGAAAATTGCGACGCGAGCTAACCAACGACAAGCACGAAGTTGCCATATATGCCCAAAAACAAGGCAAATCTGCCACAAAGCGAGGAAGCAGATCTGAGTCGAAACCTCAAACAGAAATAAAAAGGTCTGAATTCTTATCATATTAAATTAAGCACATATGTTTCCAAGCGTTTGAGATCGACAAACCGAGAAAACGTAAGGAAAACAACAAACTAAATACAAATGCGAGATCGAAGTAGAAAGTGCTTTGAGAAAGTATATTCTTATTCATAGAAAGGTCGACAGATTACAAAGGCTCGAAAGCTAGGTAGAACTCGTGAAAGGCATAAACGCCCAAGATAAACAAGCAAAGAGATAGATCTCTCGTCCAAGGGAGAGCAAGCGAACGGATCCGAGAAGTGGGCAACAGAGATGCCGAACAAAAAGAAATAAAAAAGACGACCGCGCTGAGGAGTATCGTAGCCGAACACGCAAAGGCTCGATGGACGCAGCCAGATCATCGCGAGCCCCAACAAACTCTTAAAAAAGGCGTCTCCCGATGTCAAGAAGCCAAACCCAAGTCAATGAAACGAGAAAGACTCAGTCCAACGTCGAGTCCGTCAAGCTAACGGTATGGCAAAAACGAATCCGCAGGCCAACCCATAAAGGCACCCGCGGAGTCACGCTAGAACCCGGTCAAAGGACAGATAATCGAGAGTCCTCCAAGCAGCCGAGTAAGAAAACCGTGACAAGGGAAGCAAGGTCAAACGTATGCCTCAAATGTCGGTATCGAATTCTATAATGCTAGAGGAATTCCGCGACTACCGAGCAAGAAACGGGGAATCAGACATCTAGAAAAAGACGAAGTAAGGGATGCATCCAAATCCAGATCTTCGGAGGAGATTTAAAGAGAAATAGATCAACGACTCCTGAGGGAGGTCAAAAAGCAAGACAGCGGCATTAAAAAGTGCGGTCATAGCAAGCCGCAGTTACACATAAAGATGTCAGAAAAGTAGAAAGAAAAGCAGTACCAAACAAAACCAAAAAATACCAAAAGACCTCGGAGGGTAAAATCGAAAACATATAAAAAGAGCAAAGCATTAAACTAGCAAATATTTGAAGTCAAAAGAAAAAAAAGCAAACAACATAAGCATCATATAACAAAAGAGTCAGGTTAAGCTTTGGACTTCTCATGGGCTTCTCGATCCTTAGGGGGACCGCGCACGCCACAAACGGCAGCAACAACGGAACTGGGATCATCATCAAAAGTTGAGACAGCGTGGAACACGTCATCCCCAAGCATCGGAACCGCGCTTTCCTTGGCCTTTTCCTTCCACTCGAGTTACTGCTTCTATAACTCGGAAAGAATACCAGGCTCGAGCTCAACCCCTCCCCTCATAGCGGCATTCAAATTCTTGATTGTTCCAGCCACTTGCCCAGCTCGAATCTCTTCATTACAGTGAGCTCAAAGCTTAGAGATATGCTCCTTCAACATATAAAACCTGACTTGGCACTCCGCCGCAGCAGCTTCAGAGCCCTCACGATGCCCATCAGCGNCAGCCACTTGCCCAGCTCGAATCTCTTCATTACAGTGAGCTCAAAGCTTAGAGATATGCTCCTTCAACATATCAAACCTGACTTGGCACTCCGCCGCAGCAGCTTCAGAGCCCTCACGATGCCCATCAGCGAGCGCAAGTTGTCGAACTTCTTCTAAACGAGCGAGGGTAGAATCGCGGTCCTTGCAGGCTGAAGATAGATCTTGCTCGACCGACCTCAGTCTACCGAGGACCAACTCAAGCTCGGTTTAAAGCCTCGCGACCTCATCCCTCTCGTTCCCGAGCTTAGTACGAACAACAACCAATGCAGCAGAACAACCACTTGCCATGTCATCCTCGAGTTCCGTGATTTGAAGTTCGTACGCGTTAACAAGAGAATTCACAGCGGATGCAAGCTGATGCGAAAGAGAGAGAGTAAGATTGAAAGGAAAATGAAGGAAAGCAGCAAGGAATAAAGAAAAGTCGAGCCATCCTTACATGGACGAGGTGCTGCGCGGAAGAATGCATAAAACCACTAGCAAAGGTCCCATCATAAGAAGGGGCCCCACGAAATTCCCCCCCTATGAGTCTGATAAGCAGGGTTTTCCCTTTGGTAAGAGGGTTTTCCTACTTACTAGTCAAATGAAGTATAGATCGGGTTTAAAATATCAAACCTAATCCGGGAGTGATTAGCAATCAAAACACTAGAACTCAGGAGAACCGGTGTGATCTAAGTTAAATAAGATAGGCAATTGTTTGTCACTAACAATCCTATTAGCAGAAAAGAAAACAAAGCAAAGATGACAAAAGCAGAAGATGGAAAGCATGCAATTGATCAGGCAAATCAATTTCAGGCAAAGGATCCTAGGTTTAGGTGCTTTGGTTTTAATCTTATCTCAGGGTTAAGGAATTCTAAAATGGACTCAGCCACTCTCGCATGAAGAATCTCTCTCAAGGTAACTCTAACACCGCACTCTCGTGTCTGCATGCTTTGAGAACCCCGAAGCAGTTACTTTCTCATAACCCATCTTAAATGCTATCCTAACATGCATCAATATCGCGCTCTCACGTCTCCATACCAAGGCAATCAAGAACAACATTCAGAACTGCAAAAGGCGGAAACTAGATGCTAACTAATCTTTTTAGGGTTTAGAAGCTTTCTTTAGATCATTTGTTCCCATAAGAGTCTTTGCTTCATTGCAGGTTTGCAATCCAAAATGAGTGATCAGACCCTTGACATAAGTGCTATGAGTGACAAAGCTTCCTTCATCTATCAGTTTCACCAGTAACTCAAAAAAATAAGTCAATTCTCCACACAAACTCATTTTAAATTCCTTGGTCATAGTTTTCACAAACTTATCACCCAAATGCTGACATGTGGAATAAAAAAGATGTAATCAACATAAGTCTGAACCACCATAAGATTCTTTTTATTTTCAAGCACACCCAATGTTTTGTCTAACACTCCTCTTTGATATCCTTGACTGATTAGGATCTGCGACAACCTCTTCTACCATGTTCTAGGTGGCTACTTTAGTTCGTGTATGGCCTTTTAAATCTTGTAGACGTACTCCTGATGCTGAGAAATTTCAAATCCTATTGGTTGTTTCACACACATTTTCTCTTGCAATAGCCCATTCAGAGGCGCACTCTTAACATCCATCTAATGCAATTTGAACCACATAGTGCAATTCATTCCAAGCAGAAATCTGATTGACTCAAGACGTGCAACCGGTGCTATCATTTCTTCAAAACCAACACCTTCAATATGTGAGTATACTTGTGCCACTAGTCGAGCTTTATTCGTCACCGTAGTGCCATGTTCATCTATCTTGATTTTGAATATCCATTTTGTTCTCACAACACTGCCTTCTTGTGGTCTTGTAACCAAATCTCACACATCACTACATTGAAATTCATCCAGTTCATCTTGCATAACAACTATCCAATACTCATCAGTTAACATATCTTTGTGATTCTTAGTTAGTGAATGATACACAACATGCAAAATGGTGCACTTTTGAAGCAGATCTTTGTCTTGCAACCATCTGTTTGGAACCAATATGCTTCCCTTGATTAATTCTTCACCCTTGATTCTCTTCAATAACATCGTCTTTGGAGTGATTCCTATGAACTTAGGTCGTAGGATTTGACACATATGAACCGACAGAGTCTTAATGTACTTCAATCGTATCAGGAGAAATAGAGGTTTGAACCGCAACTGTTTCATTCACGCTCTTCAATGGTAATTGACCTATCACGTCCTTGTTCACCAATTCTAATGACTTTTTAGCTCTCATCTCTAGTACATATTTTTTATGGACTTTAACTTGCTTTCCTAGCGTACACGGTCCACCCACAACCTGTTTTTCTGGTCGTATTTTTGGTGTTCCTCTCACACTCAGAAAATTGTTTCTTGCCTTCCACATATAACAATTATTTCTCGATCGTGGACCTTCGAAATGTATCTTTCCAAGATCATCAACTCCTTTGCAACTTACTTTAGTGAAAGTTACAGCCAGACATTTGTCACACAGCTAATTGATGCTGATAAGATTAGCATTCAATCCTTCTACCAGGTACACATTTGACAGTTCACCTTTCCCTTTGATCTTCCATGTTGCTTCGTCTCCAAAAGTCATTTTTTCCTGCAACAACCTCTTGAAATTGGGACATATTATGCAGTGATCATGTCATGTGCCTTGAGCATCCACTATCAATATACCAGAGCTTTGATGTCGATTTTGTAACAGTTTCATCAGTTGTATGTGCAACATGGTACTAACTCTTCCTCTGCCTTATGCTGCAGAATACTTGTCACTTTCCTGACATGTGGAGACAAGCCTCACTTATTGATCCAAACTTGGTTAATCCTCTTACCTTGCATCCGACCATTGTTCCATCTTTGACCATTGGTGTAAAACTTTTTTTGATGAATAAGAGTCAACACCTTGTTATGAAATTTGTAGCAAAGAACCTTCAAATGACCTGGTTTACCACAATACCAACATCATGATATCCGATCAACAGTCTGAGAGAACCCAAAAACAATTCTTAGATGGTTCCTTAATAGTATTGATTTTGCTTCTTGAGGTGTCTCTTTAACAAATTGTGTTATTGCAGATTGACTAGCCATGTTGTACCCGAAACCCCAATGGATATTGCTAGTTTTTTTCATTGTCAACAGCTTGTTTAGGTCCTTTATTCCCTAACTCAACACCTTGATGTTTCAAAGTTGTTCATGTAGATGTGCTTCAGCCTCTGTAGATTTTGATTTCTCCTTGAATATCATGTTCCAGCAACAAAATTTTACCTTTGAACTTTTCATTATGAGATATCAACTCTTTGTTCTCATCATCCTTCTTGATCAGATTCAACTAAAATTATGTTTTCATCTTCTAACCATAGTTATGTTTTCATTCTGAGAACTTGATTGCTCATCAGCGATCCCTTTTCCTGACGATCTCTCTCTTTTTGATATGTAGTTCATATGCATGTATTATTCCAGCATGTTCGAACTTCATTTCCTCAGAGTTTAGTGTTACATCAATAGCAGACACGTGTGGCTGGATTTTTTTGGTAGGCTTCTGAGAAATTTCTTCACCAGCTTCTTATCCTTTAGGTTTTGCCTAATATCAAAGCCTCATTCGCAATTATGCTCAACTTACGACTGAACTAATTAACAGACTCATGATTCCCCCATTTTAATGGCCTCAAACTCTAAGGCAAGAATATAAATCCTTGTTCGCCTCACATCAGTGATTCCTTCAAACAAAACTTGCAAAATATCCCAAGCCTCCTTGGCCTTTTTGCAACCTTGAATCGTGTGAATTCTTCAAGAAGTAATGAAGTGAAAATTACCGACAGAGCTTTGGAGTTAAACTTTGCCTATGTTTTTTCCTCAACTGTCCAAAGTTTTGTTGGTTTAGGCACAGTTTCACCGTCCTTATTGACCAACATTGGTGGATCCCAACCATTCTCCACAGCAAACCAAGCATCCATGTCAATGCTTGTAATAGTCTGAATCATCTTTCAGTGGTCATAGTTCTTTTCATCCATGATATGTGTGATATTTATCGTTCTTTAAGTCTAGTTTTCAATCGGTTTTTAGTAATTTATGATGCATTTAGGTCCAAGTAGGCTTGCATTTATGTATATATTGCATCTCATGTGTCGAAGAAGGACTGTGCATCATTCTGGAGTTAAAATGGATCAAAAAGCCAAGAATCGACGTTTTCAGCAGCTAGGATCGGTCAAGCTTCATCTAGGATCGGTCAAGGAGTGCTCAGGACAGTTGGATCGGTCAGAAGTGGAGTCAGGATCGGTCAAGGTTACTCCAGGTTGTTGGATCGGTTAGTGACCAGACCAGGATCGGTCACCCCTTGACCGATCCAGATGCTACCCGAGAGAAAATCTCCAAAACCCTAATTCTATCTCGTTTTTACCCCTTTTAGCCTCTCTATAAATACTCATTTATGCCAAAACCCTAAGAATGGCCACCTTAGTTTCATTTTGTGCCTCCTTTTGTTTCTCTCAATTGTTCTTACCATTTTAATGCTTTGTAATGCATTTTCTTTAAGTTTTTAAGCTTTGATCTTGTTTCTATGCTTCTTTCTCTTATTGATTTTGTTAGATCTTTTTATTTATTGTTGAATCTTGCTAGTTTCTGTTAGATCTGGTATATTCGTTTTCATTCGTTTTCTTTCGGTTTTAGGTCGCATTTAGAGTCTTTTTAGGTCAT
>OVAO01001734.1:0-14324 GCA_900406285.1 Biscutella auriculata
TATATACTGTTTAAGATCCCTTCCAACTTCCGATGTGGGACATTTATCCCTAATACTCATCACAATATGCCTAATGTAATTGTTGGCTAATCAAAATAGTTCTTTCGGTGTGTGCAGATCTTCATGTTGTACTTTTACCAAATTCTTTTTGAGTTCTTCTATTGGCTTTTTCCCATATGTTATGTTTTCTTGCGCCACCTAGATATCAACCGTCGACATCTAGTCAGTTGATCCACTATTAATCCTCTGCAAATCAGTCGTCTTTAATTGCTTCAAACAACCATTCTTTCTTAACCAAGGCTTATCAAAATGAAACCTTCTTCCGACCCTGGGATACTTATCCTCTACAAATGCTAAGATCGATCTATGGTCAGATTCGATCATATCCAAATATTGAACTTTGAAGAAAAGAAACATCACGTTAAAATCCATATTCCTTAGAGTCTGGTCTAGTCGACATCTAGCTACCTCGGAAGCTCTTCGACCTCTCCAAGAGAACTAATCCCCCGTGCACTGAGACTCTGAGAGTCCAATTAAAAAAAACTTATATTTTAAGAATTGGTACACATTAATAACATGATTAATTGTTAATGTATGTCATTATTAATTACATTTAAGAATAAGTAATTTCGGCCAATTGTTCCTTTCAAACCTTAGTCGCTAGCCGCTTGAATTCTCTTCTTCCTTTTGCCTATTTGATGGCCCTAATGCCATGAGAGGACACCTTCTCTTAATATATTGTAGTTTGTTTTCTTTGTACAAGTTTTTGTATTTGAGTTCGAAGAAGTTTTAGCTTTGATGGTGAGTTATCGTGGTGTAGTGGTTTAGTGGTGTATCGGTTCAGTTGTGGCTCGAAAATTGAGGATTGATGGTGGTGGCTTAGTGGTCGAGGCTCCACGGTGATGGCTTGACGGTGTAAAGAACTAGGTCCCTGAATAGGCTTGTCAGCCATAGATTCCAGTTTTGGGTAGTCGGATCTCCTGTTTTTTCTTTGGCTAATTGGTGTTTGGTATTGTACAATTTCGGTCTTGAAACTTGCTAGATTTAGTTCGAATTTGATGTTTGCTATCGATTGCTTAGAAAACAAATATTGCAAGAAATAGAAATTGGATACGAAAATTGTTGACCGAGTTCGAGATTTCTCTCTACATCTGGGGAAGGAACAAAACCTTCATGAGTTTACTATCTTGCTAAAATATTTTCGTGTGTTACGGGTATTTATCGCGAGAGTCGAAGACTTAAAGAAGGAGGAAGAAGAAGATAGTTGTTGAAGACCATTGGAGCAGCTTTAGCTCGCGATGGACATGGGCGAGAAACTGACTTGGGCAAGGTAGGAGTGAAGTGGACTGAGAGAACTAGCTCACAATCTCCACCTTCAGACCATTTCAGCTCGTCCTTTCTGACCTGCACGGCGATATCAGAGCTCTTTTCGAAAACTCGATTCTTCACCTTTATCTTCGTGACTCTCGATTTCACACGCCCTCCAAAAAATGCCAACAAGTAGACAGAAGACGAAACGACACATCTCGAGCATAACGAATAACAGTCTAAACAGTACAAAGGTATGAGATTTCTTAGAGAAGTCCCTTTCCTTTTTGTAGATCTATAAGAGTCTGACTCTTATGTTTTCACATATGGTGTCTTTTTCTCTTTTTAACTAACTTGAATCTCTTTTTCTCCTTGCATGCATGGATCAAGACACGTGAAGTCAAGATCTAAAGTCGAAGACGAGCGGGAGTTATGCACTCCAGATCTTTGAAGATCTAGGCTTGAAAACTCTAGATCTGACATCGAGCATACGAGATCAAGGTATTTGACTTTTCGATATTCTTCTAATAGCTCTACATATATATGATTGCTATCTTTCTTTATTTTAATTTCCATGAGTGTTTTGCATGTCGAGATGCTTCCTTTTGAAGGAGGCTTCACCTGAAAACGAACAAGGGGGTACTTCACCTGCAACTGAACAGATTCTCAAAAAACGCATCAACACTCATGAGGCCTCAGACAGGTAGATTTTATTTACAAAGACATTAGCTTTTAACTAGTGTAAACTTGCATTATGAAACAATTATTGAATATCTTCTAACATATTTTTCTTGTTTATAATGCGAGAGAGACTTCCTTACATTGGATCTACCTGAGGCCCAGCCGCCTGCTCAGGCGACATTCACCAGCTCTCGACAGAGCTCAAATTTTGGCCGAGGTAAGGCCTTAGTTAGGAAATCTGATGGATTCTTGCTAGTATGGATTTTGCTTAGGGTGGCCTTTCTTTGTGCAATGATATCCCTGATAAAATGAAACTTGGTAGCAATGTGTTTAGTTATGTCATGAAAAACTAAGTTCTTGGCTAAAGCAAAGGCACTTTGTGAATCTCAGTGGATTCTAACAATGCCTTCGGCGAAGCCTAGTGTATGCCAAATACCTTTTAACCAGATTGCCTCTTTCACAGCTGATGAAAGAGCCATATACTCAGCCTCAGTGGTTGACAAAGCTACAAGTGACTATAAATTAGATTTCCAGCTAATAGAATTACCCCAAACCTTAAAGATAAAACATGTTACTGATCTTCGTCTATCAAGATCAATGTCATAATATTAATCACATAAACCTTCAATATCAAAACCACTTGAAGCTTTTTTAAAACACAAGTTAGTATTTAAAACACTTTTAAGTTATCTGAAAATGTATTTAGCTACCAACCAATGATCTCTCCCATGTTTAGACATAAACCTGCTAATAACTCCAAAGGGGTGAGCTAGATCGGGTCTTGACCCAATCATGGCATACATAAGGCTTCCTACTGCACTAGCATAGGGAACCTTTTCCATGTGAATTGCTTATGTAGCTTGTTCCTCTTTTGTTAAGCTTTTTAATCTGAAATGAAAAGTCATAGGAGTAGAAGTAGACTTACAGTCTGACATACCAAAACATTTGAGAACTTTCTCCAAATATTTGCTTTGAAATATGATTAGAGTCCCTTTCTTTTTGTCATGAATAATGTCCATCCCAAAATCCTAGAGGTTCTCCCAAAGTCTTTCATTTCAAACTTTTTGCTCAAGCTATCTTTGAGGATCCTTATTTCTGTCTGATTGACGATGCAATCAGCATATCATCGACATAGAGGAGGAGATAGATTGCCTTTTTGGTTCTCACACTTTTCATGTAAACGCACGGATCAAACACACTTCTTTGAAAACCGTCTTCCTTGATGAACGCATCAAACTTTAGATTCCACTTTTTAGGAGCTTGCTTAAGTCCATAAAGAGATTTCTTTAACAGGAAAACTTTATCTTCTTATCCTTTCTTTTCGAAACCTTCTAACTGATTCATAAAGATCCTTTCTTCAAGGTCCTCGTGGAGAAATGCGGTTTTCACATCTAACTATTCTAGCTCATAGTCCATGTTCACAACAAGAGACAACATAATTTTTATTGAAGTATGCTTCACAACTGGTGAGAAGATTTCTGTATAGTCAATTCCCTCCTTCTGAGAATAACCTTTTGCGACAACTCTAGCTTTGAATCTTTGTTTCTCTATTCCTGGAATCCCTGGATTTAGCTTGGAAATCCATTTGCAACCAACTATCTTCTGATTCTTAGGTCTTTCAACTAGGACCCACGTGTGTTTCCTTATCAGAGAGTCCATTTCATCATTTGTTGCACTTAGCCAATATTTCCATTTCCTGCTCCTTTTGCATCAATGAAAGACTTTGGTTCTTCCTCTTCAATGTCTTCTGCCACAGATAGAGCATAGGCAACAAAATTAGGATATGAAAATCTAGAAGGTTTCTTAACATTCATTCTTCTTTCTCTGTCTCGTGATAGAATGTAGTTATCTAGATCTATTTCAGTTCCTGTTTCTAGTCCTTCATCCGAATCTGAATCATCTGAGCTTTCTGAATCCGAGGAAGAGTCTGAATTTGAGCTGATATGATGATGGGAGACTCCACTTTGAGTTCATGTCTCACCTGTTTCATACGAATTTTCCAAACAAGCCTTCAATTTCCTTCTGAAACACAACATTTCGACTAGTTGTACGTATTCCATATGTGGGAAGCCAAACTCTATAGCCCTTAACACCAAATGGATATCCCATGAAAATACCTTTAATAGCTTGAGGATCAAACTTTTTCATGAACTTTATGCACGAAAGCAGAACATCTGAATCTTCTTAGGTTAGATAGATCAATATGGTGCCCTGTCCATTTCTCTTCAGGAATCTCAAACCCAATGATTGAGTTTAGAGTTCTGTTTATCAAATACACTGTTGTAGAAGTAGTTTTTGCCCAGAATTTTTGTCCCAATCTAGCTTCAGCTAACATACTTCTTACTTTCTCCATGATTGTCCTATTCATCCTTTCTGAAACGCCATTCTACTGAGGTGTATAGGCACATGTTATGTGCCTTTTAATTCCTGATTTCTTGCATAAATCGTCGAACTTGTTGTTGCAATATTCTAACTCGTTGTCTGTTCTGAGATACTTAACCTTCTTTCCAATGTGAGTTTCAGTCTCTTCTTTCCATTCCTTGAACTTGTCAAAGGCTTCATCCTTAGTTTTTAAGAAGTAAACCCAAACTTTCTTTGAGTAGTCATCTATAAAACTGATGAAGTATTTAGCTTCCCCTAGACTTTCTGGAGTTGAGGGGGAACCCCATAAGTCTGAATGAATGTAATCCAAAACGGCCTTTGTAGTGTGTTTAGCCTTAGGAAAACTCTGCTTGTGTGACTTTCCCAAAACACATCCTTCACAAAACTGTAGATTCTCGATTTCATTCCTTTGAACGTAGCAATTTTTTACTAAGATTTCCATGTTCTTGTACCTTATGTGACCAAGTCGAGAGTGTCTTTTGAGTTCTTGGCTTTAGGTTTAGATCTTCCACGACTTTTATATTTCCTTTTTCCCTCACAGGATTTGGAGTTTCCTTTTCCATTCTTCGGGTAAGACTTTTCTTTTGACTCAACAAACAGACCTTCTGATGCTTTAGTTAAAAAACCCTTTTGATTTAACTTTGCTTCCTTAGAGTAAGTTGCAGAAACCACTTCTCTTAGCGTTAGAGTTTCCTTTCCTATACCATACTGAAGAGTATGTACTGACTGGTCTTATTGCAGAGGTAGACCAAATAAAACTTGAAACGATTGGTCTTCGTCACTTATAGTGATAGACAAACTTGACAGATCTGCAATGAGCTTGAGAAAAACATCAACATTTTTCTCTATGGACGTATCCTCGTCCATCTTGTAGCAAGAGAATTGCTTCTTTAAAAAGCATTGGTTCGGTAGTGACTTTGTTTGATAGTCACGTTCTAAAGCTTTCCACATACCGAGAGTCGTCTTCTCGCTCATGATCTTTCTCAAGATCATGTCACTTAGACAGGTGCCAAGGAGACTTTTGACTCGTAAGTCTCTTGCAGCATGACGCTTAAGCTCAGTCTTGGCTTCTGCTTCATCTTTTTCCTTTGAGTCTTTTGACTCATCATTTTCTTCTTCTTGCATAATAGATAGTAAACCTTGAATTTCAAGTTGACGAAACAACTTGTATTTCCACATACCAAAGTCACCTTTCCCGTCAAACTTCTCCATATCAAATCTACCGAGAGTTGGTTCCATGATTTCTAACAGTTCTTTCTTTGTTTCTTTCAGGTTTCAGAGAAGATCTTGTTCCTTGAGATCAATCAATAAATGTTACTGAGAAACGATGTGCAAGGGATGAGAAGTGTACATGATACGAGTCTCGGTTCTTGAAGATTCTTTCAGAATCATCCCGATAGATGAGCAATCCCCGTCGACTGAGATCCTCTTCGAATGCTCGATCATATAAGTTTTCTTTTCCCTTTTATTTCTTCCTTATTGCTTTCAAAGTATTAAATTTCGATCTGCCTAGAGATCTCTGATACCACTTGTACGGTTGCGATCTTGAAACTTGCTAGATTTAGTTCGAATTTGATGTTTGCTATCGATTGCTTAGAAAACGAATGTTACGAGAAATAGAAATTGGACACGAGAACTGTTGACCTAGTTCGAGATTTCTCTCTACATCTGGGGAAGGAAAAAAGCCTTCATGAGTTTACTATCTTGCTAAAAGATTTTCGTGTGTTACGGGTATTGATCACGAGAGTCGAAGACTTAAAGAAGGAGGAAGAAGAAGATAGCCGTTGAAGACCATTGGAGCAGCTTTAGCTCGCGATGGACTTAGGCGAGAAACAGACATGGGCCAAGACGTGATATGGGCTTAAGTTGGGCCTAGTAGGAGTGAAGTGTACTGAGAGAACTAGCTCACAAGTATTGTGTTTCTTCACCCAGTTCTCTCTAAATTTATAATTGTGTGGCTTTCACATTTTGCGGTTTCTATGTTGGTTTATGAAGCATTGTTGTCTCCTCTTCCGCCTTAATTAGTGTAGTTTTAGTGAAACAACGATTCATTTGGGTGTTGTTAGTTCCTCGTACGAGTGAAGTCATTATGCGCTCCTTCTTTGTTCATCTCTAAGTTTTATTATTTGCCCTAATGTGGTTCATTTCGTTGCACCGTTCATTTCCAGTGTTTTGGTTTTTCTAAGTGATGATCAATGTGTGTCTCTTTTGAGGTTTATTGTTTAGGTTTGTTGGAAAATTAGGTTTCTTATGTTAGGTGATATTGGTGTGTTTTTCGTGGTTATGGTCGCACCTGGTTTTTTAAATCATGTCATCTTCTCTATATTGCACGATGAAGTTTTTTTCTCTAGACTTATTTTCTATGAATGATAGGCATTGGTTATATTATGTGCGACAAATGTTAGTTATTCATTGTATGTTATTTTATTTTTTTGTAGTTAAGGTAGTTTGTCGAAGATATTTCATTTGTCAATCGATTTTTGATTTTGGGGAAGATTGTTGTCTCTGTGGACTTAATATTAATTCAATTTGGTAATACGTTTGTAGAGTTGTTGTAGGTTTAAGAATGAGTTCAAATGTGTCTTCATAAACTTTTGAAATATTCTTTTACAATAATTCAACATATAACAAAAACAAAATTGTTAATATTATGTTATGAACTTAGTACACACAAAGTTCCTTCTTTATTGATTATTAAAGAGAGTCTACGAATTACAAGAAAAACTTAAGAAATCGATCACATATAGATCGATTCTTTCACTTACAGAGAGCACATAAGCATCTTTCAAACCCTAACAATTCAATCGATAAAAGGTAATGAAAGACTACTCTAAAATTAAATCAATCTCTAGTTTTCATTAAACTTAACCATAATTGGTTTACTTCATTACAACATCTAATTCAAGTCAATCTAATTACTAAACCGTACTAATAAATTTTCCTTCACTCATTTTGTGTTATTGACTCGAATCCCATTTTGAGTGTCTATAGCTCTATGTTTCTTCCTTATATATATGTTATTTTGCATATTAATAACGACCCCATTAAGACAAAACTTGTCCACAAACTTGAATTCCATATACTTTTGCACAAAATCACGAGCTAACTCCCACGTTGATTCATGATGCAGAAAATATTTCCAGCCAATCAAAACCTCCAAATCGCCATGAGCATTGTATCTATTGTTACTCACAGCCTCAGGTACAACACGAAATTCGACAGCATCCACAACACGTAAAGGAAGAGCATTGACGGCCTATTGTTTTCCCAACACTGGTTTTAGCTCGGAAATGTGAAATAATGGATGTATGCGGGCGCCAGCTGACAATTGTAACTCATAAGCTACTTTGCCCACCCTTTCAATAACATGATACAGACTGCAGAAATGTTCTGCAAGTTTTTGACAAGCACGATGATGGACAGAATGTTGCCTATAAGGCCTTAACTTCAAGTAGACCTTATCCCCCAGATTGAACTCCAAATCACATATGTGTTTATCAGAGTTATTCTTCATCAACTTT
This sequence comes from Biscutella auriculata, assembly GCA_900406285.1. Classification (NCBI taxonomy): domain Eukaryota; kingdom Viridiplantae; phylum Streptophyta; class Magnoliopsida; order Brassicales; family Brassicaceae; genus Biscutella; species Biscutella auriculata. The sequence goes on from OVAO01001734.1 coordinate 7,893, forward strand.
GTGCTTTGAACAGCTATTCTTTGATCCTAACTATCATCATATCTTAATCACGCATCAAGGTTTCCAGCTCATAATTCTTTGTAGAGCCAGGTTCAAATACCAAAAAATTGGGAGGTGAACGACCATACACAGCAGCAAAGGGAGTCGTTTTAATAGCGGTGTGATACGATGTTGTACCACAACTCAGCCCAAGATAGATATTTGAACCAAGTCCACGGATGAGATGATGCAAGACAGTGAAGATATGTCTCAAGGCAATGGTTAAGAACCTTCGTTGGGCCATTAATTTGAGGATGAAAAGCCGAACTGAACTTGAGGTGCGTTCTTGCTGCTTTGAAGCATTCACGCCAAAAGTGACTTAAAAATATCTTGTCCCGATCCGATATGATGGATTTCGGAAAGCCATGGACACGTACAATGTATATAACAAACCGAGCAACCACATCAATTATAGTGAATGGATGCATCAAGCCCATGAAATGAACATATTTACTTAGTCGGTCTACCACAACAAATATGACATTGACGCCATCCGATATTGGAAGCCCCTCAATAAAATCCATATTAATGTTTTCCCATATTCGCGCTGGAATTGGTAGAGGTTGCAACAGTCTGGCTGGAGCCAGAGTTTATTACTTATGAGTTTGAAAAGTTGCACACTCAACCACAAAATCTGCCACATGTTTCTGCATGCCTTTCCATTCAAAATATTGCTTAAAGCGTTTAGTAATGCGCAGATTCCTGGAATGACCACCCAACTGTCCATCATGAAACTCAGAAATAATCTTTGGAAGAAACTGTGAGGATTCCTGAAGGAGCAGCCAGCGTTTATACCAGACTCATCCATCAACAACTAATTAACTTGGCTTACCGGAACCTGCTAAAATAATCTGCTTCAGCTCACGGAGAAAGGAATCCTCATCAACCTCTCCCAAAATATCCTGCAACTATAATGTGTTAGGAACTGTGAGAGTCAGCAATGAAACTTGGTCATCATGCTGAATCCTGCTAAGGTCATCTGCTGCTTTGTTCTCAACACCAACTTTGTAAACTATATCAAAGTCATAACCTAATAATCTTTTCAACCATTTCTAATAGTCCATTGACACCTCACATTGATCCCATAACAATTTCAGACTTTTCTAATTGGTATTCACTATGAAATGGCAACCCACGAGATAAAGTCTCCACTTTTATATTGCAAATACCATGGCCATCAATTCAGGTTCATAAATCGGTTTAAGGCGCTCGGGTTTTGTAAGATTGTGACTGTAGTAGGAAACCAGACGCTGATTTTGCATTAACACAGCACCTGACCCAAACCCAGAAACATCTGTCTCCACAACAAAAGGATGATAGAAATCTAGAAGGTCCAAAACTGGTGCAAAAAATATCAATGTCTTGAATGTCCAGAAAGCAGATTGAGTTGATGCACACCACTGTAACTGAGCCTTTCTAAGTAACACTGTCAATGGCCTAGCAAGAACACCGTACTCCTTAATAAAACGACGGTAATAACCTGTTAAACCTAGAAACCCTCGCAGAGAACGAACATTTTTTGTATTGGCCAAGTCTGCATCGAGTATCCGTTCAGTGGATCGGTAGCTACGCATGTCTCTGAAATTATATGTCCCAAATATTCTACATGGGACTGTCCATACAAGCGCTCTTCCAATTAGCAAACAATTTTTGGCGCACAAAAACCTCCAAAACAGTCTCGAGATGTGTATTGTGTTCTGTCAAATTCTTGATGTAGACCACAATGTTGTCAAAGAAAACAAGTACAAATTTCCTGAGGTATGTCTGAAAGTTGCATTCATTAACGAGTGAAAAGTGGTTGAAGTGTTTGTAAGGCCGAAGGGCATTCCACGAATTTGTAGTGTCCTTCGTGTGTGCAAAATGCAGTCTTAGAAATATTCGCAGTCTGCATCCGAATCTAGTGATAACCTAATCTCAAATCCTGTTTCGAGAAAATGGTTGATTAGTAGAATTCATCAAGTAACTATTCGATGACGGAAACCGAGAATTTATCCACTATCGTAGCTCTGTTTAACGCACGGTAATTGACATAGAAGCGCCAACTTGTGTCTTTCCTTCACTAATAAGACAAGACTAGAGTAGGGCTTTCATGTGAATAGTCCCAGTTTCAGGCATTTCTTGCACCATTCCTTCCATAGCCTCTTTCCTAGGCTGAGGGTAACAATACATACAGACTGATATTGACCCCATGCATGGTGTCAATGTAATGTCATGTTCATGCCCTCTAAACAGTGGAAGACATGTAGGCTTATAAAGACATGAGTATACCGATCCAAGACAACCTCAATTTCAGGCAACATAAACACTAAAACTGATGCCAATGATATCCCATGTTTCTAATCCCCATACTTCAACAAAGAACCAAATTGAGTATCAGGTGCCAATGTTCGCAACGAAACTGATCTATGTAGAGTGGTATCTCCGCATAAAGTGACCTTCATACCATTATGCTAGAATGTTAGTTCCTGTGATCGTCAATCCATTTGGCATTTGTCGAGTGTTTGAAGCTACTGTATATCGAATATCAGATCTCCCCACCAAGCTCCAATGAGATAAAATGAGCTGAAAAATCTATGTCGGACAGTTGAAAGTGCACTCCTAGGGAAATATCCAAGCCTTACATTGTAGCTCTATTCCTTAATAGGATATCCAGGTCAGAACATGATGATAATTTCAGTTTGGTTTTATCCCTTATGTGTGGACTTATGAAGTTATGTGTAGGATCACTGTCCAGTAAAATCACCACTTATGTTTTACCCAATCAGTTAAGGGGAATGTTTTTTATAAAGGAATTCAACGACAATATTCGACATTCTGCATCTATCACAATTTTCTCAATCCCATTTGCAATATTTAACCCATCTTCATCCTCTTTATCATTGCACAATATCTCTACATCATAACCGTTAATCGCCGAGATAATTTGCAATTCTTTCCTCAGACACTTGTTCCCTTTAATCTAGGGACCATCAAACTTTAAAAAAATTTACGTTTGCGTTTTTCATCCAGTTCAGCGGCACTGTTATTTTATCGTGGCCTGAGAAAAGGTTTATGGTGATCCTCATATCTTTGTCTATTTATTGGCATTGACGATCCGGAGCCCTGAAATTGGCCCCTTGCCTCTTGTGGCTTCCATACAAAAATTATAGTAGTCTTGTTGGTGTAATGTGGATGTGTAAGAAATGGTGGAGTACTCGTACCGATCACCTGACAAAACATACTAGTCTCCATCCTAAGAACTGCAGCGATGTGATTGTCAATACCCACTGGCTCCTTCGTTTTTATAACCTCTTGCATTTCTGGTTTCAACCCAATGTAGTAGATGTCTTCTAAATGTTGATCATCCAAGCTCGGTACCTAAGTCGAGAGGTCTTGAAAAGCATGTCATAATTTGATGTTGACCCTGTTTGACGTTGTGGAAAAAGTTTCTTGCTCGGTTCTTCCTCTATTGATTTACTGAAACAAAGTAACAACTTATATTTAAACTCTTGCCAAGATTTGAAATCGTGATGGTATGTTTCCCATGTATACTGATAAGTTGGTATTTCGCCTCTTCATTATCGATTAGCGGGAAACGAAATACTTGGTATCAATGTAGTATAAGGGATGAGTATATGACTCGAGTTATATCGGTCCATAAGTCGGGGGTTGATTACTCACTAGTTCTATAGAGAGATTACTAAGTCTGTATTGATAATAGAGGTTTGTTTTTGTCACTAAACAACTTATATTGAAAGTATAAACAAAATAACAATGTACTAAGAAAATCAACTCAATCAAGCACAAAAGTCAACAAATACGATTTAGCAAATTAAAGGGAAGAACTAGGTGATTAGGCAATGGTAATTGACTCGGGTGATCAAGTCTATAACTAAGCTACGCAATACTATCATTCAAATGTTAATCCTTAGTCTAAGAGCTATCTAGATTAGGCTAATCCAATTCTTTGGTAAAAGCCCATTTACCAATCATGCATTAGAACAATCCCTTGACTAAACACATGATTGATAAGCAATAAACTCTAGTCTATACAACTACTAAGTAATCCTAGCACAATTCATTGGTTAAACCTTACTTAGCATGCAATTGGTTCTTTCAAACATTTCATCGAACACATTTCGGGCAACAAAACATTTAAGATCATGATTAAGTTAGTTACTCTTAGTCAAACATTAAACATACCAAATACATGAAGATAGTAACTATCTAAGCCTTAATCACCCTAATATACCAAGCCAATCCCCTAGAAAAATGACTACTCACTCATGGTTTTAGCACAAAATCTCAAGGGAGAAACATGTTTTGCCATGATCAAACAATAAAAGAGAGGAAATGAGAAGAGAAATGCAATAGATAAACTCAAAATCGTACAAAGTATTCAAGAGATTCAAAGGAAGATCTAGAGATAAAGATAGATTAAAAAGATGATAAAAGATAAGATGATAGTAGATAAAAGATATAATATCTTATGAGATTTGGGTTTTAGTCTATTTATACTCTCTCACAAAAAGGGGCTAAAACCCTTAGTTCAAAAGGGAAGCGCGAACATGGACCGGTCATGTGGACCAGTCGGTCTTCTAATGGCTGACCGGTGGCTCTTCTTGACGGCAAACGGGTGAAGGAGACCGGTCCTTGGGACAGTCGGGATGCTTCTTCGGCGATATGGACCGGTCATGTATGATCGAGATGGTGCTCGGGAGAATGCACGTTGAAGGGAGAACAGTGTGCGTACCGGCATGGGTCGTGACCGATATTGCTTTTGCGGATATGAGACCGGTCATAGTACCGGTGAGTTTGACCAGTCTGAGTGTATGAGATGGACTTGCTTCCTAGTCCGGTCGTTTGGACCGGTGGGTTTGGCCGGGATGATTGCACGAGATAGACTTGTTCCATTTTTATGCTCTAAAATGCTCCTTAGACTCCACTTCTCACTTTAAGTTCAGTTCCACACCTGAAACACGATTATGACAAGCAATGCATCCTAAAAGACTTTAAATGCAACCTAAACTAACGAGAAATGAATGAAAACAAAGCCTAAAAAGAGATAAAAACACAAGATATCATATACCAGCTCAGAATATCACTTTTCAAACTCAAAAAAAACCATATCCAATTTTTCTACATCCTCATAATGGCCAAGTCTAAAGAAACGTTCCACTAACGAGAACCAAACATACACATGATCCCCTGAGAAAACAAGCATCTCGATCTTTTGTAACAGGTTATCCATATTCTCTACATTCCCTAGTCTAGGTCATAACCTAACGAGTCCTCAAGCGATCTATGTTCCGTGTTAGAATTATGTACCTGGGTGGAATTATTTCAATAGGTTGAATGGAGGATGACGTTGGTTTGGTATTTTGAATTGCCAAGCCCTCTAAATAGTGAAGAGTTTTTTTTCCCCAAAGCCTTTTCTGTTAAATCTGGAGGCTTCTTTTCCTTGACTCGAAACTGACGTTCTAAGATGGTCATGGAAGAAACTAAAGAGCTCATGTTCGTGTCTAACGAATCTAGTATTGAGTCGATAGCATCGACTCTTTTCTCCGACCAAGTCGTTGTTTCGCATATCCGCTTATAGCTTCTATGCAAGAACTTGAGCTTAGTCACCACCGATTCGCTTGATCTTGTATCAACGCCGTCATATTTTGATGGGTCACCACCTACCATTGTTGCTTGTTCTTCGAGTCACAAACACACTAGTTTTTATGAATTTAGTACCTTGAAGTTCCTTCTTTATTAATTATTATGGAGGGTCGACGAATTACAAAAGAAGCTCAAGAAATCGATCGCATATAGATCGATTCTTTCACTTACAGAGAACACATAAGCCTCTTTCAAATCCTAGCAATTCAATCAATAAAATATAATGAAAGATTAGTCTAGTATTTAATCATAAATCGGAAACTAAATCAATCTCTGGTTTTCATTGAACTTAACCAAGCAGATTGGTTTACTTCTTTACCACATCTAATTCAAGTCAATCTAATTACTAAACCGGACTAATGAGTCTTCCTTTAATCAATTTGTGTCATTGACTCGAATTCCAGCTTGAGTGTCTCAGGCTCTCTGTTTCTTCCTTTTATATACGTTCTGCTGCATATCATATTATTGCTCCGGATTGTAACGTTTCTCATCCTAAAAAAATCTATTCAATATTAGTTACAATTGATTTCGTATTGTCATCCTATATTTTTTATGAAAACATGGTAGATTCTAGTATCAGTTATCAATGACACTATAGTTAAATTAGTTTACACCATAGTCTTGAATCTATAAAATTCTCATTAGCTCTCGTTTAAAAGGTTTCCTTAGAGAAATTTAGCTTCATGGTTTATAAAAAAAAGGTTTGTTTTCGATAATGTTGGGCCATGTGGAGCGTCCAGAGTAAATTCT
>OVAO01001735.1:0-14322 GCA_900406285.1 Biscutella auriculata
TGGGCATTGTTTAACACCTACATTGACATTGGGAATTTATTTTCACAGAAGCCTTAAAGTATAGGAAGGTATACGCCGTTCTCCCCTACGAATGCAGATGTGATTAGTTGCTGCATGTTTATTTATAAAAGTGGTTCAAAATTATTCAGTTGACTAGGAAAGTTTTTGTGAAGAGGTTTAGCTACAACTTGTGATTCATGTGATAAATTGGTGATCTCATTGAATTCCACAATCTAATCATTGGAGATACATTCATACAAATTTCTACCACAACTGAGATTCATTTTTCTGACCAGATCAGATAAATATCAATTCATGATTGGGGCAGTTTTTGAGCTAAGAAGTTGGAAAGATGACTAACTAAATACATGGCTTTTTATGGGCATTCTCTTACTCTATTCATTTTTTGGAATTCTTCTCTATCTTTTCCCTTTCAGTTTTTCTGCTTCTTCTTTTTTCTGTTAAGCACAACTTCTTATTTTATGCAAAAAAAAGAAAAGAAATATATATATTTCTTAAATAAACGTACATTTGGTAGTTAAAATGCACTTAACGTTTTTATTTTTAAAATTAATAAACTTTGTTATTGTATTGACATCTTACCCTATGATATTCATAAGTATATTAATGATGAGAAACCTGATTATTAATGGATGATAAAAATATTGTTTAAAATAAGAATCCACGTTGACCAGAGTTGATAGCCTAAGTGGTAGTCCTCATAGTGTCATTTCCAGCAGAGACTGGGTTCGAACCGCTATAGAGGGAGTTAATATGTGGAGTACTTAACTACCACACCGTGACAAAAAAAAAAAATAAGCATCCACATTATTCTTTTTCATAGACAAACATTTTGATGAGCTGGTCTATGGACTAGCTTTAACATTGACGTACTTGTAGGCTCAATATAGGCACTAATTAATCATTCCCCAACGTAAATTGGACGCTAATTATTAGTATATACTTATTTACTTCTGTGTCTTTGATTTAATGAAAAACTACTTTCATTCATTTTAAAATAAAATAAATAATGTCTTATTTCGTACAATAAAATTATGAATGCCTGAAATTCTGAATTTAGGATTAAATTATCAGAAAATCACATATGTCATTGCCTGCTTCGACAATATTGTCGTCGGTCACCCCTTCTATTTCTTTTTTCGATTCTGTAAATATAGGTTCTGCTTTGGCTATTCTGCTTGGTTTGGATAAGATCGCGGCGCATTGGTTCTTCTCCTTGGTGGTCAGGTTACGACTTCAACGACGACTACAATAATCTCTCTTCTCTCTCTCCCTTGCATCGGCTTTCCTCTCCTTCGACTGCTCCTCTTCTCGTCTCCGATTCACTTTGTGTTTGACGGGTCATGATGCCTTTAATGTCGCATCTCGTCGGATCGGTTAAGTTTGAACAAGTGGGAAAGCGGGTTTTCACATGCAGAGGTGGGGCTGATTTACGTCGGCCCTTGTTGAAGCTTGGTTGGTCTCTGATTGTTTGGGGATTATACCTTTTTTTGGGTTTGACAACATAATCTAGGACCCACTAGCTTCAATCTATTCGGTTTCTTTAAGGTTATGAAAGTGAGGTAATCCTTAGGATTGACCAGCAACAGGTCCTTTGCTATCCTCTGATGCTTTTGAATGCTTGGTTATAACTAATACTTGTAGGTCAACTCGTTTGAGTGGAAGAAGGCCAATAAGTCTTGGACGTTTTGGACTCGTCAATAATCTCGACATTTGCTCATCTACGCCTCTACCTATCGCTCATCCTTACCTGAATTTATTGTTGTTAGTCGGTGTTCGTTTTAGGTTACTTCCGTTGATTTTATTTTGTTTCCGGAGTTATTAATGTATATCGCTAACTATGTGTTTTAGGGTTTCTTGTGTAACCGCCGAAGATCTTGTTCTAACTTTGTTACATCTTTGTAATTTGATCTTTAATGAATATATCACCCTTTGTGAGAAAAAAAAAATCTGACACAATCATAAATACTTATATAACTAATTATGACATCTTTTGACAAAAGCTTCTTTATTTCACAAATAACACCCACAAATCATCTATAAAAAATTGTATAACATTTCCAAATTTACGAAATGTTGACAAACAATATATATGTAGTTTTTCACTGGTTGTACAAATTAGGATAGTTGAAGCCATAAACAAAAACGAAACATCAATTTTGGAAACTAGTAAGGGAGATGGAGACATGTTTGAGAGTATCTCCAATGTATTACTCCGTTTTCTACTCCAAAACAACAAAAAATGGAGTAACTTTAAAATGAAGTTGGGTTTCCCTCTAATGTATTATTTTATTTTTTACTCTAAAAATAATATTTAAATTATATTTTTATTTTATACTTTACTATTAATTGTTAATAATTCACTTTATTTATAAACTTAACAAATTGACCCTTATTAAAAATGACACAATACACCATAAGCTATATTATTATTTTAAATTAACTATTACATTATTAAAAATGATACAATACACCATAAAAAAACAAAAAAAAAGTAGATTATTAATTTATTCATCACCATTTGGATATTTTTCACAAAGATGATCGATTAACGCATTTCGAAATGTGAAATGAGCGTCTTTATTTTTAATTTGTCTAAATCGAGCAAGAAAATCTTGGAACTGAATATTATTGTCCTCAACTATTTCAACTTCTGGAGGCGGAGCTTCTTGCTTCTTGACGCGCAGCAAAAATATTTTTTCTTTAAACTTCTTGACGCGCGAATAGTTTGCACTATTGTAGACCATTTTGGATATATACCATCAACCAAATAATAACTCATATTATATTATTTTCCTTGAATGGTATAATGAGCAAGAGGAGCAATACCTTGACCAAGTTTGGAGAAAGATCCGCCTCAATCTAATTTGTTTGTACAATATTTTAATGATTTAGGGGGATCCGAAAGTGGTTTAACGGATTATGAAGTTTTATTTTAATCTGAGTTTTTTATATTATGTTATTTTTCATTTCAGTTTTTATGTTTTTAATTTAACTTTTTAATTTTAGTATTTATATTTTAAAAATTATCATTATTAGTTTATGTCATTATCTTTTTCAAACAAAAAAATAATAAGATTATGAAGTTTTGTGTTGTCAAACAAATTATTATAACTCTCCAAATCAAATCATTTAAATTTTGAAGGACTATTTAATAAATAAAAAAGTTCAACTCTAAAATGGAGTGAAAAATGGAATTACTCCATATTTGGAGGAAAAAATGGAGTTACTCCATTTTGGAGTTGAAAATGGAGTGGGGTCGAAGGAAATTTTACTCCAAAATGGAGTTTGGAATGGGATTTAGAGTGGGGTTGGAAATGCTCTCAGATGCTGAAATAGGTTTTGCATAAATAAATACAAGGCATAATCCTGATTAGTATGTCTTAATGCCTTTTTATCTCGCAAGAGAAATATATTAGAATAACGATAGTTTACAAACTTATAACCGAAGAACAACAATAGCAAACAAGTGGGTAAGGTTGCAAAGATGTAGAAAATGGGTTGAACTGATAAAGCGAGATGCCATTTATTGAAGAAAGTCTTGATCGCCTAAGTCTAATATATCTTCTTCTATCCGTCATGCAAGTTGATCCAACGAGAAACAATAGACATGACCCGACCTCTTAGAAACTACGGTATACGAAGCACATTCCTTAATTTAAAACCGATAAAGTTCCCATAGCATTAATGAAACCCACAATTGATAACCGAAACCCAAACGATGTTATGCCTAAAATGAATCATGAGCTGACTCCGAGAACCCGTCGAGAAAGTACTGAGCCATAATAAGCGTGTTCAAAATCAAGCTAATAACAACCAAAGACTACCCGAGAACCTTGGACTGATCAAACCTTCAGACTTACATTAACCCGAGAACTGATGAAATAATACCAAAGAAGAACTAGACCTATCATTAACCGAAGATCAAACGAACGAAAACTTGAAAACTAAGACAAACACCGCAAGCATAATCGATAAAACTGATTGATAACCGCTTAAGGCAACCCAACAAGCAAAACTAAACAGAGACTAGAACCTAACTCACATAGTCGGAGCCATATCTATGCACCATTGACGAACTAAACCATGAACCAAATCCCGTCCCATAACCACCGAGGTAGTCGCGGAAGCGAGCAGAAAGAGACGCCGGAGAGCACAGACTGAAGACGACCAAGAGGCTAGGCGACACCGCTGACCCGTCGCCTACATAGAGTCTGAGCTAGCCAGATCTATATGGCCGGAGAAAAGATGCGAGCTGAAACTCAGAAGACGGTAATCAGAACTATTGTACATCGACATGCAGAGAAGAGAGAAGACGGGGGACAGCCGGCGACGAAAAGAAAGACTGCCAACCGTCAAACAAAAGAGATTTCGAATGAGGTGCGGCGGCGCTTAGGTTTGAAAGCAAGAGCTTTTTTTTCTTTTTTTGGTAAATGCTTAAATTTTTTTTTCTTAATGCCTTTATTAACTAAAACATTGCATGTGCATTACTATGTCTTCACTCTCTTCTTACTTAACGTAGAGTACTGTACTAATCAAAACTTAATTTAATAAATTTATAGAAGTTAAATCTATGATGCAAATAAATAAATATAAACTTAAGATTCCGAATAGTCTTTCTTTTTTTTTGTCAACTTTTGTGGGCCACAAATAGACCAACCCACTAACCCAAACTCTTATAAAATGAGAGGAGCAAATGTTCTAACGAGGACTCGAAGCCCCGACCTGGTAACAGTGATGCCAAGTGTTTTACCATTGGACTAACGTCATTTGTTGATTCCAAATAGTCTTTTATAAAGTACATTAGCAAACCATTACCCGAACTCATGTGTTTTGTGTTTTATGCGTCATATCATTTATTCCCCTCTATTTTAAAAATAGATTTATTATTACAAAAATTGTGAGTGGAGAATGACAAATTTCACTCCAAAAGAAGAAAAGAAAACTAGATTTACATAATTTTGAGAAATATTGAGGAAACAAAACTTTAATCAGGTTCATCCCCTCTTATTGTTGCGAATCAATGCCTAATATTGAGAAATAATGCGTAAAATCATTAAAATATTTTGACGTTTAAAAAAAATAAAAAATAAACAACTAACGGAAAAGGGAAGTCACGGAGCGTTCAATGGGTCTGTCACGTTCACGGAGCTCCATCATTTGTTCTGTCTTACCGAAATTTATTTATTTATTAATTTCATATTATATCATAATTTAGTCGTCGTGATTTGGATTACATATTTTCGAGTTTAGGAAAATAAATTTCATCTCGCAGAAAAAACAGCTGTAGTAGAGGCGATTTTCTTGATTCTTACGGTTTGAGCTCTTTTCGCAGCTTCTTCTCGTTTCTCCGGTGAGAACCCCTTGTTCTCCTTCGTCTGGCCTTCATGTCGTCCTCCTCCGTTCCACCCGTCCTGAAAGTCCAGCCCGATAAAGGTATTGCGGTCTTTCCTTCGGACTTGCTAGCGGTTCTTCCCCCGTCTTCGAACTTCTCGTTTGGGCAATTTTCGGTCTGTTCCCCTGGTTTGTCTCCCCTCCCAGCTACTCCTTCCGTACTGGTCTCCTCCTTGGCTCCTATGGTCAGAGCTCCCCTTGTCTCAGATGGATCTATCCCTAAACCCTCTTATGTTGCTGCCACCAGACCAAGACTTCTTTTGAATCTTCATCGTTCGTCCTCCCGTGTCTCCTATGTGAATGGTGTTCCCTCTATCCGAGCTCCAGATTTTGTCCGATTTGATGCTGGTAATACCTGGAAGGATCATCTAGTTGCTCATTTCCACGGTTCCCCTCCCCCTCCAGGGAAAATGTTTGCGGAGTTAAACCCGATTTGGGGAAGGCATGGTCGTATTATCATCAAACCATATTCCTCTACCTCGTATATGATCTACATCCCGTCCGAGGAGACTCGTGATTGGGTTCTTGCTGTCGGTTTTTGGCATTCTTGTTTGTGTGCCTTTACAGTAACGAAATGGTCTCCATCTCTTTCTTCAACCTCGATGAAGCTTGATTACGCGCCCCTCTGGGTGATATTGAGGAATGTTCCTACCTCGCTATTCTCTCTGGAAGGCATCAGCTCTATATCTTCAGCTATCGGCATTCCCTTATATACAGAACGCGCTCGCTTGTCCCCAAACCGTGAAGGATATGTCAAAATCAAAGTCGTTCTGGAATTAGTCGGGGAATATCCAACAGTGGTTCGTGTCCGGGATAAGTTTGGCTCCTCAGTTATGGTTAATATTGAGTACCCCCACATCCCTGTTCGTTGTCCTTTATGTCATGAATTTGGCCATCTTTCCCAGAGATGTCCGTTAAAATCAGTCGGTGGTGCTAATTCTCATCAAATTTCCAAGCCTCCAGTTATAGAAGTGGATTCACCTTCGATTCTAAATACTCCTCCTCCTCTTGAGATTCAGCAGGATCTGTTGGTTGCTCCACCGTCTCAGCAGTCTGTTGACCCCGCTAAGACATTGGACTTCGACCAAAATCTTCAAATTGATAGGGTCTCTATTTCTGAGAAAGATATTATTTCGAACCTTGTAATTGTCTCTAAGCAGAAGAAGGTCATTGAGGCTGTTGATGGTTCCTCGCCCCTGGAGGATGTTTCTGTTTCCCTTCCTTCTTCCCCGATTGCTCCTATTATAGCGGTTACCTCATCTTCCTCCATTCAAGAATCGTCCTCAGATTTTGTTATTCGTTCGATACCGGTTATAACCTCACCCGTCTGTGGTAAATTGAACAGCTCGGACCCATCTCTTTCTTCCACGGATTTGCGTCTTCAGAATGATCTAGTTACTCAAGCTCAAAAAGTGCTCCGCCTCAGAGATGATAATTTCTCGGCAAAGGCCCATAAGTCATCTGTCAAGGCTCAGAAACGAATTCGGAGGCAGTTAAGGCTACAGATTTTAAGGGATCTCCAGTCTCCCGAAAAGTTAGATAATTTTGATAATAGTCCTGAGGAAGACTATCATAAGTCGGACTCTTCTAAGGATTCGTCGGGTGCCCTTGACCCGCATCATCTTTGATCCCGTTATCGGTTTTTTGCACCATTTTTGTATTTTCCATGATATTTTCCTGGAATATTAGGGGCTTAAATGCCAAGAATAAGCAGTGTGCGGTTGCTCATTGGATTAGTAAGACTAATCCCCTCCTTGGAGGTTTTTTGGAAACCCGTGTTCATGAGGACAAGTTGTCTGAGACTATGTCCATATGTGTTCCGGGGTGGCGTTTTGTCAGCAATTACTCTTCTTTAGCCTTAAATGGAAGAGTTGTGGTAGTTTGGAAGGCTTCTATCTCTGTAGTGGTTCTCTTTCAATCGGATCAATGTATTGCTTGTAGTATCTTCGGGCATGATTTCTCAGCGGATTTCATTGCAGTTTTTGTCTATGCCAGGAACATCGAAGTTGATAGAAGAAGTCTTTGGGATCAACTGGCTGTGATGCCAGTCTCTCCTAATTTTCAGAATATGCCAATCCTTCTTGTTGGTGATTTTAACCAAGTTCTCAATGCTAACGAGATGTATTCTATTCTCCCTTCCTCGACATCCCTTTTGGGATTAAATCGCTTTCAGGAATGCTTAGAGAATTGTCAGTTCTTGGATCTCCCTTATAGAGGTTGCTTCTTCACTTGGTCTAATAAACAACCTCATAACCCGATTGCTCGCAAGCTCGACCGAGCTCTTTCGAATGAATTATGGATGGATGTTTACTCCGCTACATTAGTTCTTTTTGAAGCTCCAGGAATTTCTGATCACTCGCCGTGTATTATCTCTATGGGGTTACCGCAGTCTACTCGTCGGATTCCCTTCCGATACTTTGATTTCTTGGCCGCTCATCCCAATTACCAATCCTATTTGCGAGATGCTTGGACAGATGCTTTGCCCACTGGTTCAAAAATGGAAATTCTGATAAAGCGGATGAGACTAGCTAAGTTCACTTGTAAATCCCTCAATAGTTCTTCGTTTTCGGATATCCCTAAGAGAACTAAAGAGGCTTATGAAGCTTTGATTGATTGTCAGGAAAAGCTTCATACTCATCCTTCTCCAGATCTGTTTGAGGAGGAAAAAGCCGCTCATGACTCTTGGAATTTTTGGTCCCTTACTGAGGAATCCTTTTACCGTCAAAGATCAAGGGTGAAGTGTCTCAAAGAGGGGGATGCTAATACACGATTTTATCATCAGACCGTAAAAGCCAATATTTCTCGGAACACTATCCATTCGTTACTGGACAATAATGGCGAGAGAGTTTTCCATTCTGAGAATCTTAAAAATCTAGCTCTCAGTCATTATCGGCTTCTCCTTGGATCAAGGAATATTGAAGTTACTCCCCTCTCGGTTGAGTGCATTCGGGATTTATCCCCCTTCCGTTGTCAGTCTTCCCTCTCGGATAGATTAGCGGTCATTCCCTCTTCCTCGGAAATTAAGTTAGCAATATTCTCTCTCCCGAAGCGGAAAACACCGGGTCCGGATGGATTTTCGGCAGAATTCTATACCTCAGCTTGGGATATTGTTGGAGAAGATTTAATCGTGGCTGTGAAGGAGTTCTTTGTTACAGGTCGTTTGCTTCACCCGATTAACTCCACTATGATTGCCCTTATTCCAAAAAAGGTGGGGGCCGAGAGGCTTACTGATTTTCACCCGATATCCTGTTGCAACACAGTTTATAAGATTATTTCTCACATCATTGGAGCAAGGTTAAAGTGGTTTCTGGATGATGCAGTGTCCAAAAATCAAGTTGGTTTTGTCTCCGGCCGCCTGCTTTGTGAGAATGTTATTCTTGCCTCAAAGTTAGTGGTTGACTTCCACAAGGATGGATTATTATCTCGGGGTTGTTTCCAAGTTGATCTAGTCAAAGCTTATGATACTCTTGATTAGAGTTTTCTTCTTAATGTTCTAACCGCCATTGATCTCCCCCAAAGGTTCCTTGGTTGGATCAAAGCTTGTGTGACTTCTACCTCTTTCACGATTTCAGTTAATGGGGAATTTACGGGTTTCTTTCCTGGGAGGCGTGGCTTGCGCCAAGGAGATCTCATGTCCTCTGCTCTTTTCGTTTTAGCGATGGACGTTTTATCTAGACAACTTGACTTGGCTGCTACTTCTCTTCGATTTCGGTGCCATCCGCTTTGTCTCGATCCTCTTGTTACCCATTTAAGTTTTGCTGATGATCTTCTTATATTCTTTGATGGTTCAGAGGCATCTCTGGAGGGAATTATGGATACGCTTGCGTCCTTCTATCTTGGATCGGGACTGAAGCTTAATGAAGCTAAGTCTATGGTATTCTTGGATGGGAACAACCTTACTCTAGCATATGCCTACGCTACGCGTTTTGGGATCTCTCAAGGTGCTCTCCCGGTTAGATATCTTGGTCTCCCTTTGCATCCTCACAAGATGAGGACCGTTGATTTCCAACCGCTTCTAGACAAGGTTCGTGGAAGATTGATTACATGGGGAGTTAAATATCTCTCTTTTGCTGGGCGGCTCCAACTCATTCAATCCGTTCTCTATAGCCTCGTTAACTTTTGGATGACCGTTTTCCCTCTTCCCAAAACCTGTCTCTCTATCATTGAGAAAATGTGCTCCTCGTTTTTATGGAAAGGTACTCCGGAAGCGACGTCGGGTTTCAAAGTGGCGTGGTCCACTGTTTGTACTCCTAAATCTAACGGCGGTCTTGGTCTTCGTCGGTTGGCTCCTTGGAACAAGGTTTTTACCTTGAAACTTATATGGTTATTGTTCACCAGAGGCGGATCTCTGTGGGTATCCTGGGTTTGGAAAAATCTAATTCGCGGAAGGATCTTTTGGGACTCATGTCTTGGGTGCCATGGGAGTTGGATATGGAGGAGAATAATGAAGGAGAGGTCCCTGGCTCGTTCCTTCTTGATCCCGCGTATTGGAGATGGTTCTGCAATCTCCTTCTGGCTCGACAATTGGTCTTCCTTGGGTCATTTGCTCTCGATCGCGGGCCCTAATGGACCTAGAGTTTTGGGTATTCCCAAACGTGCCAATCTGATCCAAGCTTTTCAGAACTCGGGATGGCGCTCCTCGCTTAAACGTCATCCAATCTGTTCTCTTATGAGATCATGTCTTCCCTCCTTACCGGATCTTCTCACTGGTGTTTCTGATGTTTGGCAGTGGAGATGCCCGAGTTCATTCTCTGCGGGTATGTTTTCCTCCTCCAAAACCTGGAATCATCTTAATCCTCAAGGTCCAACAATCCCGTGGCATGGTGTTGTTTGGTTCCCACAGCGAATTCCTCATCACGCCTTTCTGCCATGGCTCATTCTTCTCAAGCGTCTCCCTACCCGGGATCGTCTTCTTGCTTGGGGGCTCTCTGTCCCTCGTACTTGTCCTCTTTGCAACTCCGATCCTGAAACCCTTGATCATCTCTTCATGGCCTGCTCCTTCTCCTCTCGGCTTTGGCTGTCCTTCTTTGCTAATGGTCCTCTTTGCCCTCCTCGGGATTTCCAAGCTCTCCTCTCTTGGGTCAGGCATGGTTCTTTATCTCCTAATCTAATCATTATCGCTTCCCTCCTTCTTCAAGTTGTTGCTTATTGGATTTGGAGAGAACGAAATGCTCGGGTTCATGCAGGAAATCACAAGTCTATTGCTGTTATTGTTGCGGAAATTCGAGATACTATCAGAAATAAGATTTTGGGATTGGAATCTTTTGGAGATAGCGCTTTAGACCAGTCTCTCATGGAGTGCTGGCTGGAAATCTTCAGACATTAGTCTCTTCAGATCGTTTTCAAAACCTTTCCCCTTTCTCAATGATGTTCTTTTAGTTCAAAAGTGAGAGTGTTCTAAATCTCTCCTGTGTTGTTAACCCCCTCTGCTTGTGTCTTCTTGTAGGATTCTGGCTCTTTCCTTTGGCTTGGGCTCATCTCACAATAGGAATGTTCTAAACTTCTTATTGCTTAATGAGCCTTGAAGCTAGTTGAGGGAGTGATTTTTTAGGCTATTTCTCTTCATTCTTTGTTTTGGCTCATTCAACAATTAGATTGTTCTAAACATCTAATTGTTCTATGAGCCTCTTCTCTTCTCTTGTTGTGACTGTTCTTTTTGCAGGTTGTGTTGATAGGTTCCTTGCACGCTCCATCTATCATTTAGACTATAGAATGTCCTAGACTTCTATTAGTTATGAGATGTGGAGTTGTGTGCCTTTGTTTCCATCGTCGCCAAAGCTCGTCTGCTTCTGTTATGTTTGGCAATCTTCTGATGCTCCTTGCGATTTCCTTATCCAGCTCCATCTTATCGTCAAGTTTTTATCCCCTCGATTCGCTAGCTCGTTTGGGATTGTCTTCCTCTGTTTCTTTATTTCTCCTTTGTTTTTTTTTCTTTGTCTTTTCTCTCTTTTAGATTCTGTTAATATCTGTATCAAACTAGCCTTCCTTAAGATTTTATTATATATATATATATATATATTAAAAAAAAAAATATATATATATATATAATATATATATTAAATATATATATATATATATCTTTTTTAAAATGCAAAACTGTTGGATAAAAGGATTTGGGCTTATTAGGTTCTGGTTTGACCCATTCGAGTTGTTTTTTCCTCTTTTGTGTGTCAGCTTTATGCGACATCGTTTTGTGGAGTTGAGTCGAGCAAGAAGGTTCGGTAATAGTTCGTTGAAGCTGTGTGGATTCGATCAAGCTTTGGTTTCTTGTTTTGAGCTATCTATATATAGAGCTTAGTGTTGATCTAATTTCTTGATGCGTTTTATTTCTTTGTAAGCAAGAGATTGTATCTTCATCTTCTCTGGTTACATAGTGGATTTTCTGAGCACAAATTTTTTTTACCAAAAACAATAGCTATAAAAAAAGAAAATTGTTAACCTTTTAAGCTTTTTCCTTCTTATCATATTAAGTCTTAGTAACAATAAAAAAAAAAAAAAAAACCTATCTAATATCTTAAAAAATTGGGGCTTAAAACTATTACTTTAATGATCTTGTCATGAGGCCGACTCTGGTTATAATCTACTATACAAATTAGATTATGTACTTTAATATGGTTGATTTCAGCAGCAAGAGAGATGAAACAAGTGGAAACCACAGCTCAGGCAATCTCAGCAGCTCAGTTATAGAAACTGACCCCATGGACATGTCTGTAAGCATGCAAGAGG
This sequence comes from Biscutella auriculata, assembly GCA_900406285.1. Taxonomy (NCBI): domain Eukaryota; kingdom Viridiplantae; phylum Streptophyta; class Magnoliopsida; order Brassicales; family Brassicaceae; genus Biscutella; species Biscutella auriculata. Next base: position 12,142 of record OVAO01001735.1, read on the forward strand.
TGATGCTTCGTTCAAATTTGGAAACCATGTTTTGCTCAACATGTACCTTTGGGGCTTATGAACATTGGTTATCTCGTTTACGCAATTGCTTAAGCTAAATGTTTTACATGCAGTGGTGTGGGGCATGTTACAAAAGAAGTCCCACATGTTTTCCCATACTTCATCCCTTCTTCAACTCAATTCACCGTTGGCTAAGGATCTGCAACGAGTACTCTACGAAGCAGAGAAAGCAGTGTAATTGTAAGTTTACATTTGTTGATCACATACCAGACTTGATGTGATGATCCCACCATAAGATCAATCAACCTGTGAGCTCCTCCATTTCGCCCTGTTATTCCCATTCATAATTCAATGTTTAGAAACACTTTCTCCAAATATGAATGTATTAGTTAATAAAGTGAAATGGATCCAAAGGAGATTATTAGTTATCTTTTGGAGGTACCAAATATGAATGTATTAGTTACTTGATTTTCTGATGATATCTAGAAGTCAGGGTAGTGCAAAGAGGACTTACGACATTCAAATCGATTTTTAAGTTTCCCATGTAGTCTCTTAGAGCTTCTGAATGATTCTTGAAATATACTTCTTCTCTAATGTCGTGAGCTTCTCTTGGATTTCAGAGGGAAGTTCAAGTCCTACTCTCTGTAAACGACTTAATGAGACTGAATGTAACACAAGCGGTTGTGATGTTCAAAACAGAATGACTTTTTATATAAACACAAAGAACTTGCTTTTTCTTTTGTTTAATAACGGTTTTTCTTACATGAATTGTACCCTTACACATTCAATAATAAAAACCCTAAAGTCATCTACCCATCTTTTGAATCACTCTTGAAACTAGACTAGACACTCACCAGAATTTGCCTTAGCTCACCACAATAACAATTGTGACACCGTGACTATTGCAAAACCGATCGATCACTTTTCTTTACTCTCAAGGTTCTCAAGCAGTAAAATCGATAATCTTCAGCTCTTCTCTAACCTTCTATTTATTCATCTCTTGACCATGACAGAAATAGAAGTCTTCTTAAACTGATGATTTCCTTTCTTTATTGTTTCCTTTTTGCAAACGGAAACTTTCTATTTGATTTCCTTTCTTCATTGTTTCCTTTTTTTGAGTACAAACGGAAACTATCTATTTCGAAGAAGTCTCCTTTCCTTATTTCGCAATCTTAGTTGAACCGAGTCTAAACCCGATCTGAACGAGAACCAACTACTAAATACCGAACCGGATGGTTCTTTCAGTCTCCCCCTTGATCTTTGACTATCTGAATACAAGCATGCTAGTAATCTTTTTAAACTGAGAACTTGTAAAAAACAGAACCACAGTAGATCAGACCATCAGACCAAAACATGAGGTTTATGAGTCACACTCACAGGACAAACCATCTGACAACCAACCAAGCCATAAATCCAAACAAACGCAAATGTCTGAAACAAAACGTGAACGAGAAGTGAACCAACAAAAACCAACAACATCTTCATCTTCACGCCATACTAGATCCGATCCTTCTCCCCCTGCTTGTATGCATATGGTCATAGATCAATCTTCATCTGAGACAGTATCCTCTGAGTTAGAAGTGAGAGCGCGACGAGTATCATACTGGCTGTATTCACCTTTCTTGAGCCGCTGCTGCACCCTGCGAACAGCTACCGAGATGGACTGAAGATCATCAGGCAGGGAGGGTCCTCGAAAGCACTCAGCGTCCTCACCACGACCACGTTTGTCTACGGAGACACTGCTTGGAATCCCGGAACGGTGATCATTAGCCAGAATGGGAATGGGCCTCTGGAAGCTCAGTAGCTGGTAAATGAGGTTGGGAAAAATGATGCGATGATTAANTAAATGAGGTTGGGAAAAATGATGCGATGATTAACCCGGTTTGGAGACGCATCTGCTTTGAGGATTTGTTGATAGACTAAGTTCCCAAAGTTGAAGGGCTTCTTCTTAGCGATCATAAACAGGAAATGAGCCTTCCCTTGAATCATTTGTGTTGCGTTTATTGACGGTAACCAGTTTCTGCAGCACAATTTGTAGATGACAACCATAGTCGGTGAAAGATGTCTTGAAGCAAACCCATCCCAACAGCTGCGTTTCCCGTTGGTGAGGAGAGAGACCACTTCGTACCATGACTCATTCACATGGATCTCAGATCCTTTACCAGCACATGGAGGAGGAGC
>OVAO01001736.1:0-14316 GCA_900406285.1 Biscutella auriculata
TTGCGTCCATACCTTAAGACTTTGGTTTGAATGTCAAAAAGTTGTGCGCGCACATTGGTATCCTGCTGAACCCCTTCTTCAAATTGCATATCTCGCAGTCTTTACTAATTGCAAGAGTGAACAATCTCTTGACTAAACTCACAATTAGCAAGCAATACACATTAGTCCATTCAACTACTAAGCAATTTTAGCACAATACCTTGGTTATGTCTTACTTAGCATACATTTGATTCTTTCAAGCATTTTCACAAACACCTTCTGGGTATGAAAAACCTAACATCAAGATCAAGTTAGCTAATCCTAATCAAGCATTAAGATCACCAATTATATGAAGATTAATGGAAATTGAACCCTAAGCAACTCAATCTAATCCTTAATCACCCTAATCTACCATGCTAATCACTTAGAGATAGAACTACTCACTCATGATTGTGGCACAAAATCTCATGGGAGAAATTTTCCCAATCATGATTAATAAGCAAGGATTAAGAGAAATTGCAATAAACTTAAACAAATCCTTACAATAATCCAAGATTCAACAAGAGAAGATTCAAAAATAAGAGCTAGAACAAAGAAGAAAAAGTTATGAGAGAAATGGCATCAGGAGAGTATTTATACTCTCTCCCACAAAACCCCAAAAACCCTACTATTTAGTCTTGCTGGCGCACATGGACCGGTCAGCCAGACCGGTCTGTGTCTAGATATCGTGGTCGGTATGCTTGGGCGAGTTTATGGACCGGTCAGTGGTTGATCGGTATGCAACTCGGTATGAGCCTCGGGTTTAGAATATCGGGCAAGGGAAGAATGAGACTTGGTCGATCCAACGAATGCGGTATGAGTACCGGTGTAGATACCGGTGAGAGTTGTCCGGTACATGTTTTGCGGATAGAGGATCGGTCTGAGTACTGGTAATAGTGATCGGTATATGTCCACGAGAGTTTCTTCTTCAGGGATTGGGCAGAGTGCATCGGTGTAGTCTGGCCGGTATAAGAGATGCGAGATGGAGACTGGTATGGGCCTCGGTCTGCTAGACCGGTACATGTCTACGAGATAGAGCATAAACTCCACTTTTCGCTCCAAAGCGCTCCAAGTTGTTCCGAATTGTGCCTAATTTAGATTCCACACCTAAAACATGAAAAATACATGCAATGCACCCTAATGGACTCTAAATGCATCCTAAACTAGCAATAAATGAGTGAAAACTACTCCTAAAACCGGCTAAAAATAAGACATATCAACTCCCCCAAACTTATCTTTTGTTTGCCCTCAAGCAAACAAGTTCAAAGTGAGGAAGAGAGGTTTGAAAAACAAGAGTCTAACAATCCTAAAGTCGTCGATGAGAGCATTTTTAATCTAGCATAACTACTCGTCTCATAATTCGCACAATCTCACTATCCGTCATTATATAATTGTGCCAAGTCTATCTTCGTAACTAGTCAACCTTGCCTTCCTACATTTAATTAGAAGAGAGTGAAACATGATTAAGGAAACAAAATGAATTCAATCGGTTCGGTATAAAGTGGAATCCAATGCTCAAGAGAAAGTTCCACACAATGCATGAAGGTTGGTCGAAACAAGGCTTCTCTCGCGGAGCGAAATGTTCATAGTAAAACCGGGAAAGACAAAGAGCAACTAGGGAATCCAATTATGGAAACATCCATTTAAACCCCAAAAATGCACATAAGTCTACCCAAATCCTACATTTCTTTTCATCAAACTCATCCCCATTCTTCTTCTTTTTTCAAGAGATCTTTCATTTCCTTTTTCTTTAGCTACTCCATCTTTTTCTTTTCATTTTTAAGGCTTCCTTTTTCCTTTCTTCTTTTCCTTGTTTAATTTTTCTTCTTTTCTTCGGTAGCCTGTTTCTTCACTTATGAGTTTCTTTTCTTCTTGTTTTTAGATCAAACAACTTCATTGGTGCCACTTTCTTTTCTTTTCCCTTCTTTTCTTCTTCATTTCTTTTCTTTTCTTTTCAAGATTCAAACTCATCATCATAAGCTAAATCTACCCTTAACCATTGTCGATTAAGACCTAGAACTACCCAAGCTTATTCATTCTCTTCCAACCCTTGAATCAACTTAAGCTACCCAAAATGAATGTTCCTTTGATGGCGCTCTCTATACTTTCGAGTTTTTACAGAACCGCAATCACTAAATAATAGAACAAAGAGAGGTCACAAAGTGTTTAGGCTAGGGGGAGCAAAGGGTGAGAGAGCATCATTCTTAAGATGAGAATGACCGAATTAAGCCTAAAGTGTTTCAGTTTAAGAGGCTTAAATTCGCTTGAAAATCGAAAAGACCATGAAGACATAAGTGAAAACGAGATCATGCAAATTGAAAGTCCGGATTAAACTCAAATAATAATGAAGGCAAAGATAGACTAGCAAACATCAAGAACAATGGACCTAGCTTTTTAAACATTAAGATCTATTGCATATAAACTTCAAGATTTTTCGAGACTACTAAGACCAAAATCGATGATCTAGAGTGAAGGTTGCTAAACTCTCTCTTGAAAATGATTTATGAATGCATTCTATATGAGACTCGATCCTATTCTAAATGCAATGCAATCCTAGATGCAAAAACCCGAATAAAACCGAAAAAATTTCAGAAAATTGCAGATATTTACAAAAAGACTCGATAAAAGAAGACAAAACAAAACAAACTACATTAGCAAAAGGTGGTTCCTCCCCCAAATTTAAATCACACAGTCTCTGTGGGATCCAAGTACGGAGGAAAAAACAAAAATAAAGGAATGAAAAATATGCATATGTACAAAAGGTGTGAAGTCGTACCTACATGTAGCAAGCGTTTGGGTCAAACACCTCATCGAAGTCGAAGTTCGAGTACTTGTTGTCGGAATCAACTGGAGGCGGGGAAGAGATTGGTCTTCTGGTGCGGGGCTCGTGAGCGGACGCACGTGGCGGTTGATGAGAAGATGCTGTAGATGTTTCTGCAAAACTGGTAGAACGTCTATAATAAGTAAAAGTGGGATCAAAGACGTGAGTACTACCTTCCCCTGAGAATGAAGTGCGTCCGGTAATGAGGTTGGCCAACTGTTTGAACTGGTCCTCATAAATCGCATCCTTCTTCTTCGCTTCTTCCCTAAGCCGCTTCGTTTCTTGACGGGCCTTCTTCACTTGCCCCACCATAGCTCTCACCACTCTGTCTAAGAACTTGAGCCAGCGCCCTTTCTTGTTGTTTTCCCGGACGAGCTCCCGAATCTGCCCCAGATTAGTTGGGACAGCAAGCGGCTCCGTGTAGTACCGAGCACTTCCATAAAAGTTGCTCGGGGGGTTCGCTTCATAATCGAACATGGGAGCATCCTGAGGTGCTCTGGAGTGGGATCCCGATGCCATGGAGGAACTTCGAGGAGGTGGTTGGGCCTGACCGGGATTATGTGCCGCTTCACTCAGGTCCGTGAAACGACGGTTGGGTAGAACAATGCCTTGGAGTGCACCTTCTTCGGTCAAGAAGGAATAGATGGGTAAGCCTCCACACATCCCGGTGATAAAATGAGCCTTCCTCAAGTAATTCATATCGAGGAATCTCGGGTCAACACCATCAGCGGTGTCAAGCGGTGCCCCAACATGCCGAAAGAGAGGAGTGAGGAATCCGCCTACATTGATTTGAGGCGTAACATCCGTCATATGACATAACCCATTTACATCTCTAGCAAATCATAGTAGAAGATCTTCACAATATTGGGTCGACGCTCTTCCAAGTGCTCAAATGCTGAGGGGTTGTCCAAGATCTCCCGAAGGATGGATCCAAGTCCTAGCCTAATAAACCTCATCTCATCATTCCTAACCTTCCCGGTCTCTCTTCTAGCATAGAATGTGTGCGCTAGAATCTTCTGAATGTACCCCACTGAGGGGTGGCGGATGGTGGCGGCCTTTGTCTTCCCCGGTCTAAAAGGTCCTTTCCCCATGAAAGTGACAATATAGTCAATATCTCCGGGTCATCCCCAAAGGCAGAACTTCCCCTCAAAGGGAACCCATAGATATCCTCGACTTTTCGGAAGGAAACCATGTAAATCCGCTGGTTCATGTTAGAGAACTTGAGAAAACCTCCTTCATACTCATCTCTTCTTCCTCGTTGGGTTCCATACAACTCTATCGAGGCTAAAAACCAACATGTCATCTCCTTATAAGCAATCTCTGTCATCCCCATAAGGCTTGCAATTCCCATATCGTCCAGCAACGCATAAGTGGGATCAAAAATCCCGAGATGATTCAAAGCAACGGGATGGGGAAAGGTTGTTCCCACAAAGCCATACCCCATGAAGATTTTCACCATCTCGGTGGGAGATGGCTTTTGGATCTTCTCTACCACTTTTTCTATCCTCTTCAAGCGGGCTTCCTTGGCTCGATTAGTCTCATCGGGGTGAGCCATGTCGTGGTTCTCGGCAATAAATTCCCGATGAGAGGTCTCACCTCTACTTCAAAGTCGGATTGCACCTTCAACATCGAAACCGGGAAGCGTGTAATCGGGCATGGTGGATCAGACTCCCTTCTTTTTCTTTGTCGGACCAACACTTGAAGAATCTGATCTCTTTCCCTTGTCTATCGGAGTTGGTTTGTTACTTCCCATTATGATCTACACATGGGGAAAAATTCAAAGTAAGTTCAAGAATCCAATGCTCCATATAAATAGATGCCCAAGTCATTAAGCAAGGGGAGTATGAATTCGATTATTAAGAGCCAAACAACGCTCATCATCACAACACATAATCACTCGATTTCTTGGCATAATACTCTTCAAAACTCGTAGTCATCTCAATCCAAAAATTGCAAGGTCTAATCAATTTTAGTTCTCAATCGATTCTAATACACATATATAGACCAATGCAAGCCAAATCATCATAAACACATCGATACCCTCATTCCCAATCGAAAGAAAACCGAATTTCTTCACCCAAAAGTCCCCAAGTCAAGGAGTTATCTAAAAATCATGTGAAATGTGCATGCAACCAAGGGAATTCATTCAAATCAATCACACAATCAATTCCAAACAATGCAATCAAAGTTCTACCCACAATCTAGAGAGTTCAAGTAGTAGGGTTTAGTGAGAGAAAGTGAAGCAAAAATTGACAAATTGAGAGGATTACCTTGGTTGGATTGAGGAATAGAGAGTAGAATCAAGTAAGGCTTGAAAAACTAGTGAGTTTTGGCTTTTGATTGAGAGAAAACGAGCCAAAACCGAAGAAAATCGAGAGAAAATTGGAGTTCTAGAGAGGAAAACCGCGAAAATATATTGAGTAAGAAGGTGGAGAGTGGGAAAATCGCAGTTTTAAATTCTCAATTTCGTTACCTCTTACCGGTCTGGCAGAGCGGTCCACACCCTGGGGCACGTTTTGGGAAAACGATACCGGTCTAGACATACCGGTATACCTCCACCGGGACGAGTCTGTGAAGTGCCATCCCTACTTCTCCAGACCGGGCCATAGGCCGGTCCAAAACGCACGAAAGTCATACCGGTCTGGCCTAGACCGGTATCCCTGACCGGTATAAGCTCCCAGGAATTCCCGTGGAGTTATATCGGTGTGTACTGACCGGTCCAGCAACCGGTCCAGTCACACCAAGTTCCCGAATCAGCACTTTAATGGCTTTTTCTTCTTCTCGTTTGATCCTTGCTAATTACCGACCTCAGTATCGATGGAATTCGACCGTTGAGCGGCCTACATATCTGTAATACCTGCAAGAGATTCAAACTACAAAGGCAAAGCAAAAATTTCCAAACTCCCAAAGTTCAACTTAAGTTCAAACGAAAAATAAAATTGAAAAACGAAATTAAACGATATGTACAAAGGATAATCATGGGACTTCCTCCCAAGTGATGTTTTAATTCACTAGCTTGACTTAGGCTTGCACCTCATCATGGGTTGATGCTTCTTTCGAGCTCTCTGATTCGTTCCCGGAGCTCGTTGATCTCTGTTTCGTGTTCCCGACATTCTTGGTTTAGTTGGTCCCTTATACTCCACTCTTCGTTTTCGATGTCCCTTTGGTTTTGGGCTTGATGCCTAGCGTGATCGTCGAGAGTCCTCCGGTGAAGGCAGACTTCACAATCAAGCTCTCGAATACGCTCCATAATGATCAAGCGGTCATTCTTCCATTCATCAGCGTAAGCTGGCTATCTCGTCTCTCTTCTTACCGAGCGGGGTTCATCGTAAGGCAAGTGTGTGGGAGAGTAAGCAATGTAGTTGTTGATGCGGTTGAGGACTAATCTCCCCGAATAGAAATCGGTTACTCCCTCGGCATCACTAAGAAAGGGGCGTTCCAAAATCAGTTGATTCCCGCCATAAACCGGATCTTTCAAAGATATGGAAATCTGTATGAACCACTCCCTCTTGTATTCTTACCCCGACATTAAAGATCATCCCAATCGGGTGAAGTCTCGGGTCCTCGAACTCGGTGAGATCCCATATAGGGGGATCTCTAACCGCAAATCCCGTGTAGTGGGCCAAAAGAGCCGTCATTGCGTTCACTACCAACCTTGAGTCGCATAACACATCCCTATAGTCAAATCCTACAATCCCAACGTCACACTTGTACCGTCCCAAATTCAATCTTCTTTCTTGTAAAGGAATTCCTTCGGGTACCTCTTCGTCCTCTAGCTCGCCAAACCATTGTAACGCGGGGGCTTGCTCTTCATCACCCAATACAAATATTTTCACTTCATTTTCCTTCTTACTTTCCAAAGCTTTCGTCTTGTAAACTTGTAACCCATGATCCTTAATGTCTAGTGTGATTGTGCCTGCTTCATGCTTATATTCGCTCCTGTGGCGGCTAAGAACGGTCTCCCAAGTAATAGTTGCTCAATCACTTTCCCCTCGGTCTTGAGTACCACAAAGTCTGTCGGAACCTTAATTCCTCTGAGAGTGAGCGGGAGATTGATTAGCTTTCCTTCAGGTTTCCTCATAGACGTGTTGGCTAGGACAAGGTTTATCGTACACGGGGAAAAAGAAGAGTAGCCAAGCCGGTTAGCGATAGAAAATGGCATAACGTTAACACTAGCACCAAGATCACAAAGACAATTATCTAAAATAATGGAATTGATCGTACAAGGAATTGTAAAACTCCCTGGATCCACGTTGGTGGTTTGGTCATTGGGTTATTGCTTTTCGGTGGCATAGATTTCGGGTAACAAGGTCCGCTTTTGCTCGTCTATGGTTTGGAGTTGTTGGTTTAACCGATCCTTGACGGCTTGAGAAACCGTTGAGCTAGGAAAAAGCGCAGCAAATTAAGGAATATGATCTTCCACGACCTTTAGGCTTTCAATGAACTCCTCACAGCCTTTTCATTGAAGCGGGCCGGAAAAGGTAGCTTTGGTTTGTAGACCTCCAACTTCTCTTTGATAGTAGTGGTAGCATTGGTGCTAGTCTCCTCACTGGAAATGATCATCCCCTCCTCGAAAAACTCATTGTCCTGAATGAGTACACTTGATGTAATGACATTGACAAACTCATGGGAAGGTGAGACGCCTTTACCCAGTAGAGTACCCGGTTCGCGCGTGGAGGAAGAGGTGATAAACATATATTTTCTCGGTTTAACGGTTTATCAATGAAGTATGGGGTAAGATGTGTGATCGGATTGTCGAACCAACTCGAGGGTAATTAACTCACAAGCCTTATGATGGATTTTACTAAGTCTAGGTAACAAATAAGGGTTTGTTCTATCACTAACAACTCCTAAGAAAACAAATAAAATAAGGCGGTAAACTAAATTGAAAATGAAAATTCAGAAATGAAAGCAACTCATGGATTAAGGGAATCGATATCGGTAGAGGTTTTCATGCTAGAATGGTTTACTAAACTACATTTGGCTTATCCTATGTCTAAGAATCTCTAATATAGACTAACTCACTCTCGTGATGGAAACCATTTTCCTAACATAACATTACACAAATCTATTGGCAATGAAGCATGAATAGAAAGCAATAAACACAATTCCATAGAACAATTAGTCAATAACTTAAACAATCTCTTGGAAAGAATTGACTAACAACCTATTCACTTATTCGGGAATTCCATCAAACACCTTTCAGGCGATAAATTTCCTACGATCTAGATTAGGTTAACTACTCATATTCTAGCATCAACCTCATGAAGAAATTGAGAACAGTTATTCTAATATAGATCTAAACCATTTCTAGCAATCAACTCTACCGATCTAACCCCTAATCCATTGTTTAGAGACTACTCACAACTCATGCCTAAAACACTTAAAGAATTTTTAGGCATGATTTGTGAGAGGGAATGAGATTAGAAAACTAGAAATGAAACCAAATAAAAAGAACAATCAAATGAAATAAAATTGCATAAATAAAAAGTACCAAAAGAATCTCTCACAAATGAGATCTAAAACTCCAAAACCTAAGAAAAATGAGACTCAAAAACGTGCATATGGTTTTTGGGATTGGATCCTTATATAGAGGATCAAAATTAAGCGTAGAAAAGGAAACAATTTTGATGTCGACGGGGCCTCCGCCGGCGTGCTTCGTTCGTCGTCCCTGGTTGAGTTCCGCCGATCAGTGCAAACCGACGGGCTTGACCGGCGGGCTTCCTTCAGATCTCGCTATTTGATGTCCACCGGTCTTGGCATGACCGGTGGTCTTGACCTGGGGTCTTCCTCTAGATCTCGCTGTTTGAGGTCCACCGGTCTGGCATGACCGGTGGTCTTTGATCGGCGTGACTGGTTTACCCGGGACTTAGCCGTTTTTGCTCCGAAAATGCTCCATAATTGCTCGGTTCCTCTCCTCCGCCTTCTTTGCACCTGAAATGATGAAAAATATGCAAATGCAACCTAGAGACTCTAAAATGCATCCTAAACTAGTGCAAAACGAATGAATACCGAGTGGTAAAACCGGTAAAATTCACACTCATTAGGAGGCAACTTGAGCCACTTGGTTGTCCAATGTCTTAACGTGGGAGGAGAGAGAGTCAAACTTGGAGTTTAAATTTGAATAAATATGATCCACCTTAGAATGGATTTCTTTCTTGAAGTTGCCAAAGTTTATGGCATGCTTTGTTTGGTTGTCAAGCAATTGCTTCAACATCAGGATGGTTTGGTCGCTTGATGATTGTCCCGATTGATAAGAGTTAAACCCGGAGGATTACTTTGTTGATAAGGAGGCCGTGGGGCTTGTTGATTGTAAGAGGTTCTTTGTGGAGGGTTGTTGAAGCCTTTTTGTTGTTGCGGATACACTTGGTCTTGTGCGTTAGCAATGTTGTTGCTTTGGTATGAAAGAAGCGGGTTGTTGTTGTTGAACTGATAATTGTTCTGGTTGTCGCCTTGATTACCAATATAGTTGACCTCTTCGGATTGAAATTCCGCAAAACCGTTGTCTTCTCCAACACCGACGGCGTTGACGTGAGCATGTTTGGAGTTGAGGACCTTGTCGAGCTTGTCGTTGAGCGACTGTATCTCAGCCTTGAAGGTTGAGTCTTTGGTACCCATGCTCGTTGCCATTGAGCGGTCCTAATCGCCTCCGTAAGAAGCATCACCTTGCCCCAACCGTTCGATCAAAGCGGCTCCATCATCGTAATTGTTAGTGAAAAAACTGCCACCACTAGCCGTGTGGAGCATCATCTTATAGTCTTGACGGAGACCTTGATGGAATAACCCGAGGAGAATAGAGGGGCTAAATACATGGTGTGGGCAATCATGACCGTATTTCTTGAACCGTGTCCAAGCTTCGATGAGGGTCTCCATAGGTTGTTGTTTGAACGTGGATATATCACACTTTAGCTTGTTGGTGCGAGAAGGTTTGAAAAAGGCGTTGAGGAAGGCCTTCTTGCAAGCGGCCCAAGTTGTTATAGAGCCGGGAGCAAGGCTTTGTTCCCACGTTTTGGCGTCACCGACGAGAGAAAATAGAAACAACCTCAGTTTGTAAGCATCCTCCCTTACACCATTTATCTTCACCGTTCCACAATACTTGTCGAAATCGTCAAGATGAGCTATCGGGTTCTCCTTCGGTAAACCGTAGAATTGATTGGATGAGATCAAGTTGAGCATGCTACTTTTGATCTCGAAGTTGTTGGCTTCTACTGGTGGAGCATGAATACCGGTCCGAGCATCATGAGCTCTTGGCTCGTTGATCTCTCCAATCGTTCTAGCAACGGGAGGGTTTGNAATCGAAGAGCTTTGCGGCGTACTCTTGAGTTGTTTCTTCGGGTATGGGCACGAGGTTGTTTGTTCCGTGAGATCTCGTGTTCATGCACCTGAGAAAATAGAGTCGAGATTGAAAAGGTTAGTAAGCGGTTTGAGAAAAGGAACCGAGTCCTTTGCAATCTCAAAGAAGAAATGGTAATCTAAAGTCCCGACAATGGCAACGGCGCCAATTGAAAAGTAAGATTTTTGCCTCTCACTATTGACTAATGAGAGACTAAACCCGACTAATACCAATGTAGTAAAGTGGGTTATGACCGAGGTTTATCGAACCAAAATCGGAGTTTGATTACACACTAAGTCTATAGATAGATTAATAAGTCAAGGTTGATATAAATGGGTTGTTTATCACTAACAATATCCATATAAGTAAAAGCAATAGCAGTTAAACAATGAATTCAAATTAAGGTAACACAAAGTGATGATTATGATTAAGAAGATTATAAAAAGATACTAAGCAACTAGCAATGGCAATTGACTCGCGTGATTATGGCGTGATTCGGAATAGTACGAGATGTGTCAGTTCTGATAGAAGGGGAAGACATGCATGTGGACTTAATCATTTGCAAAGGCAAAGTCTATGATGTAATCCTTGGCATGGATTGGCTTGGAAAGCACAGGGCACATCTAGACTGCAATCGGGAAGAATTCGATTCGAGATGGCCAAAGGAAAGCTAGTCTTTCAAGGCATTCGGCCTTCATCGAATATTTTGATGGTCTCAGCTATTCAAGCGAGACGAATGATCGAGAAGGGATGTGAGGCGTTTCTGGCAACGATCACATCGATAGTAGTTGTGGCGGATGCGGAGTTAGATGATATTCCAGTGGTAAAGGAATTCGGTGACGTTTTCAAGTCCTTGACTGGACTACCAACTTGAAGGTCTGATATGTTCACGATAGAGCTTGAACCTAAAACAACTCTTATATCGAAAGCGCCTTATCGAATGGCTCCGACGGAAATGGCCGAATTGAAGAAGCAATTGAGCGATTTGACTGAGAAGGTTTTCATAAGGCCGAGCAGTTCACCTTGGGGTGCACCAGTATTGTTCATCAAGAAGAAAGATGGCAGTTTCAGACTCTGTATTGATTACCGCGGCATAAAAGAGTGATTGTTAAGAACAAGTATCCTCTTCCAAGGATAGACGAGTTGTTGGACCAACTCCGAGGCGCTGCTTGTTTCTCTAAGATTGATTTTGCTTCGGGATATCACCAGATTCCAATAGCCGATCAAGATATTCGAACGACTGCCTTTAGGACAAGGTATGGTCACTTCGAATTCGTAGTCATGCCGTTCGGGCTGACAAATGCACCAACAGGGTTCATGAAGCTCATGAACAATGTGTTCCGGGATTTGTTGGATGAATGCGTGATCATCTTCATAAACGATATCTTAGTCTATTCGAAGAACCAGGATGATCACCAGGGTCACTTGAGGATGGTTCAAAACAGGCTAAGGGAGCACAAGTTGTTCGCCAAACTCAGCAAGTGCAGCTTTTGGCAAAGGGAAATTGGATTTTTAGGCCATGTGGTCTCGGATAAGGGAGTATTCGTGGATCCAGAAAAGATCAGGGCCATCGAGGATTGGCCAAGACCTAATAACGCCTCGGAAATCAGGAGTTTCCTTGGGTTAGCTGGGTATTATCGGAGATTTGTTAAGGGATTTTCGAGTATGGCGCAACCAATGACTCGACGAACTAATAAGGACGTTCAGTTTGAATGGTCGACTGAATGCGAAGAGAGTTTCAGTAAGCTGAAGGTGGTGCTTACAAGTACTCCGGTTTTAGCTTTACCGGAAAGCAAAGAACCCTATGCAGTCTATACTGATGCATCGCGGGTTGGATTGGGTTGTTTGTTGATGTAGTCGGGGAAAGTCATTGCTTATGCTTCAAGGCAGCTAAGAAAACACGAGAAGAACTACCTGACGCATGACCTTGAGTTGGCTGCAATGGTTTTTGCATTAAAGATTTGGAGATCATACTTATACGGTGGTAAAGTGCAAGTATTCACGGATCATAAGAGCTTGAAGTACCATTTTACTCAGCCGGAACTGAATCTGAGGCAGAGAAGATGGATGGAACTGGTCGCGGATTATGACCTAGAGATTTTGTACCATCCGGGCAAGGCTAACTTGGTAGCGGATGCCTTGAGCCGAAAGAGAGCCACGTCAGATACCGAGAAAGATCTGGGCGAACTAGTCAGTATGATTGGGACGCTGCGTCTCGAAGCAATGACCGCAGAATTGGAACCGTTGGGCTTCGGGTTGGCCGATCAAGTAGATTTGCTAAGTCGAGTTCGGTTAGCTTAAGAAAGGGACGAAAATCTGAACAAAGCAGCCTAGAGAAATAAGTCAAAGTATCAGGCAGCGAACAATGGAATAATTCTCGTGAATGGCCAAGTTTGTGTTCTGAATGATCCAGAATTAAGGAAGGAAATCTTGAGAGAAGCTCACCATTCAAAGTTTTCCATTCACCCCGGATCAACCAAGATGTATCGTGATTTAAAATGGTACTATCATTGGGTGGGAATGAAGAGGGATGTGGCCGAATGGGTCGCAGGATGTCCGACATGTCAGATGGTAAAGGCAGAACATCAAGTACAGAGTGGCTTACTGCACAGTCAGCCGATCCTAGAGTGAAAATGGGACATGATCACGATGGATTTTATCACGGGATTGCCAGTGTGCCAAGGGAATGATGCGACTTGAGTCATTGTGGATAGATTGACCAAGTCGACACATTTTCTTCCAGTTAAGAGGCAAGATGGTGCTGAAGTGTTGGCAAAAATCTATGTTGAAGAGATAGTCAGACTCCATGGTGTTCCAGCTAGCATTGTCTCAGATCGTGATGCTAGATTCACATCCGAGTTTTGGAAAGCTTTGCACAAGCAGTTTGGAACAAGGGTGCATATGAGTACGGCTTATCACCCTCAGACTGATGGACAGTCAGAACGGACCATTCAGACACTCGAGAACTTGTTGCGGGCGTGTGTTCTAGATTGGGGTGGTAAATGGAAATAATACTTGCCGTTAGTCGAGTTCTCCTACAACAATAGCTTTCAGGCGAGTATTGGGATGTCTCCATTCGAGGCATTATATGGGCGACCTTGTGATAAAAAGGATTTTTTCCTCTTATTAATCAATGTAGTATAGAAGGGTTTTGTCGAACCAATCCGGGAGTGACTCACGTACTAGGACTATAGAGAAGTTGTTTACTCTAAGTAGAATAGGAATTTGTTTGTCACTAACAATCCTAATTAAGCAAATAAAATAAAATAAAGCAAAGCACAAAAGTCAACCGAAAAGTCAACGAACCCGAATTAAAGATAAATTAAGCAAATGGGCAATGCCAATTTCTATCATTCAAATGCTAATCCTTAGTCTAAGATCTATCTAAAGAAGGTTAACCCAGTCCCTTGGTGAAAACCCCTTCACCAATCATGTATTTATACAATCCCTTGACTAAACACATGGTTCATGAGCAATAAACTCTAGTTTATACAACTACTAAGCAACCCTAGCACAATCCCTTGTTTATACCTAACTTATCATGTATTTGGTTCTTTCAAGCATTTTATCGAACACCTTCCGGGCATAAAACACATATGATCATGATTAAGTTAATTACTCTAATCAAGCCTTAAAGACACCAAATACATGAAGATAGTAATCTAAGTCCTAAGCAACATAATCTAAGCCATAATCACCCTAATCTACCAAACCCATTCACTTAGAAGGAAACTGCTCACACATCATGAATAAAACACTTGTGAGGTTTTTGTTCATGGTGAGAAGAATAGAAGATAGAAAATGGAATTGCAATAATATAAATCAAATAATCCAATACAAGAAATTGAATAGCAAAAGAACTTAAGAAAAACTAAAAAGAGAGAAAAACTATGAAAAAGGAGGCTAGGAGAGAAGCTCTAGGGTTTTTGCTCTTGGCTCTATTTATAGTGAACCAATTTTAGGTCAAGAAAATAGAATATTCCATAGAATATTCTGCTCTTCGGGTGTCTCCGCCGGTCAGCTGCGCCGGTCTGTGCAGACCGGTGTGGTCCCGACAGACAGATTCTGGGACAGTCCGCTGGTCAAGACCGCCGGTCTGTGCAGACCGGTGGGCTTCTGGTCAACTCTGGAAATGTTGACTTTT
>OVAO01001737.1:0-13207 GCA_900406285.1 Biscutella auriculata
CAAGACCGAAGACCACACTTTAATCACTGAGGAATGATCAAAGTGGTGTGCTTTGTATTCTTTCCCTGGTGCAGCCTGGAACCTTTCCAGCAGGGTTTTAATGAGGCAAAGTACATCACTACGTCGATCACTTAGTGTGCTAAGTGTGGAAGCATGCTACTAGCTACTTTGGCTAAGTAGAGTTGGCGCCAATTCNACACTGGCTCAGTAGAGTTGGCGCCAATTCAGTTTGAGCCCAACTCCTCTTTTCCTTCTTTTCTTTTTCGATTTTTAGACTATTAGTAGTTGGATCAGGCCCATCTGTTTTAGGGCATGTTCTATTTCTTTTATTATTTCTTTTCTTAACTTTTGGGTCTTAAGTCACTTAAGCCCATATCTTGTATTTCTTCTACTTAAGTCGATTTTGGCTTAAGAATTAATCAGAAAATCTTTGCTGCAAAACCCTAAGAGTTCACGAGAACCCTAGAGAGAAGAGGGGCGATTTTCCTCTCCTTCACCCTGATTCAGTGCTGAATCCGTTTCCCTTTCAGTCCTGCAGATTACAAGGGCAACTTCACCATCCTATCTTCACCATCAATCGATTATCAACTCCCCATCCTCCAATCCATCGTTCATCATCACCACCATTCACTCATCCATCTTATCTTTGCTTCAGAGTCATCCCAGGATCATATCAGATCCTGATGAGGGAAATCCAGATTTTCAGAGTCTACTTCATCGAATGTGATCGGGGCTTCGTTGGATAGTCAACGAGGTGGTTTAAAGCCCGATGATGCCCTCCTCTCGCTCGCCTTGATCGAGCGAACTGAATCCTTAAAATCAAATACTCCTCCCATGATCTCCTTGATTCAACGTCTAACATTTGCTTCCCTGCTGTTTGTCGGATTTGGTTCGTGTCATGGCGGCTCTGGAACCTCTTCTCCCCTTGGTTGTTCTTCTTCGTGCCCTCTTCCAGGATCACGCTCTTCGCTCCTTGCTCTCTGATTGTTGTTTTGATTGACATTTCTCTGCGGCGGATCGCCGTTTCCTTGTTTATTGCGCCTATCTTTGTCTGTGCTAATCTTTCCTTGCGCGTATTGATTTATTAATTGGTTTTGTAGGTATCAACATTCTTTCGTGGAATGACCGTATATCTCATGGTGTTCACAATAGACTTTGGGGTCGAAGATACCGATTGGTCTCTCGTTCTTATTCCGTGACTGACCCTCCCACTGCTACTTCTTTTCCCCGACGTAAGCGACTCCCTTAACTATCTTTCGGTCTTTGGCTAAATCGTTATTGACGCGTGTGATATGTTTTATCGGTCAACAAAAAGATGCCACGTCATCTCACCGNCTATCTTTCGGTCTTTGGCTAAATCGTTGGTATTGTATTGACGCGTGTGATATGTTTTATCGGTCAACAAAAAGATGCCACGTCATCTCACCGGCTCGTTCCTTATCATTCTCTTACCCGCCAACTTCGTTCGTTGCGACACAGCAAATAATATCACAAACACCTTTTTCTGCTTTATTTTTTTTATTAATAACATCAATTAATCGTTCCAACTAAAAAAAAATAATATAAAAGGTAAGAATTTACCATTCTTCTTCGTCTTCGATTCTTCTGAATCGATATCGGTTTCATGTCGTTCGAATTCTCGTCGACATTTGAATCTCATTTTCCTTCGGGAATCTGACATTATCTTTCGAATCGGAGAAAACTAGCGAAGCCGGGGGAACATTGCGAGTACGACCACCATGTATCAGATTTATTCTGATAGAATGGATCTCTTCAAGAATTCCTCTTTTACAGACACATTCGTCGACATTTTGCTCTGCGCAGTTCCGATTTGGCTTGCTGTCATGATCGGGTTATTCATCGGATGGTCTTGGCGTCCGAGATGGACCGGTTTGATCTATTTAGGGTTCCGTTCGAAGCTTCGATTTCTTTGGACTGCACCGCCGGGATTTGGTGCTCGCCGTCTTTGGCTTGCTTTCACCGCTCTCTCCGCCTTTTCCCTTTGCCGCACCATTTGGTCAAGGCTCGATTCCAGAGGCAACAAATCATCCGCTGCTTCACCTTCTTCGTCTGCTCCTGTACAAGAGATTCTTCAGACTGATGGAACAGGAGTTGCGTCCAGGTCAGTATATCAGTATTTGGGCAAAAGGAATCTATCTTGTTTCTCTGTTCTGTTTTTTTTTCTGTGGCTTCTCATCGACAGTTTTTTGAAAGATATTAATATTATAGTTATGTGTTCAAAAACGGAAGTTTACTTCCATTTTAGTCTGAAAAGGTATATATGTAGTTTGAATTTCCATCTTTTGGTATATCGATTATCTTTTCTGCAGCCTTGATACGAATGACAGTAGCAAAAGGAAGTATTTTGCAGTAATTGATTATGTTTATAATCTGTGGATTTTCAGGACGGTGAACGGGCAGGAAATTGTGACAGAGAATGATCTAGAGCATCTGATACAGCTGCTTGGAGTTGGAAATGCAGCTATGGAATGGCAATCAATGATGGAAAAAACTACTCCAAATATGAGCTATCAGGCTTGGCGCCATGATCCTGAGGTAATCTAAGTTTTAACTCTTGCTTTGTATCATGTAACCCAAGGAACAAGCCAAGTCATGGAGTAATAGACGCAAGCCGCGTTTGTCGAGAAAAAAGAAGTCTTTAGATAGTTTTGAATTACATCTAACTTAACTTGGAGACTTTTCTTTGGGATAGCTATGGACGATCAGTTTTAATGATCTATCCTTTGTGGGTTTTGGTAGTGTTCATTGTGTTTCATTGTTTCGCTTTGATTACTTTAGCATGATGTGATGCACTGCTGCATTAACTCCTTTGTGCAGCATTTTACTTGAAACTGTTTTTTATTTCTAGAAAACTAGGGGTTCCTTAAACAGCATAATCTAGATCAAAGGATATTTTATGAAACCGTATTTTTAGCCTGAAAGGTTGTAATGTTTGTCAGACAGGTCCAGTTGTTTATCGCAGTCGAACTGTGTTTGAAGATGCAACTCCTGATATTGTTAGGGATTTTTTTTGGGACGATGAATTTCGACCCAAATGGGATTTTATGCTTGCCAACTTCAAAACTTTGGAGGAGGACACTCAAACAGGAACAATGATTGTTCAGTGGAGAAAAAAGGTCTTTGGACTTAGGATACTTTGGTCTTCTTAATAAATCAATACTCCCAAATTAAAAGCTGTCGTCATTACTAATTTCTTTTGCCTGCAGTTCCCTTTTTTCTGTAGTGACCGAGAGTATATCATTGGTCGGAGAATATGGGAGTCTGGAACAAAGTATTATTGTGTGACAAAGGTAATGTCATACTTCAATAACTTGCTTTTATGTCCCATGGATCGAAGTGTGGAGTATATAATCTGGAAAGGAAAGAAATAACTAAGCTCAGCTCTTAGAATTCTAAATGCCTAGAGATAAGATTGTATATCTTTAGGAGATGCCTTTTATGGATATAACTTAACGCTTGTTTGATATTGTAGGGAGTTCCTTATCCTGCTCTACCAAAGCGTGATAAGCCGAGACGTGTGGAACTTTATTTCTCAAGTTGGGTTATCAGAGCAGGTAAGGCTATTGAAATGCAAGTCTTTGATTTCTTTAAGCCGGCATATGATTTGATCTTTAAGCAAATACAAAACAAATGTAGTTGAATCCCGAAAAGGAGATGGCCAGCTATCGGCTTGTGAAGTATCCCTAGTCCACTACGAAGACATGGGAATCCCAAAAGACGTGGCTAAGTTAGGCGTCCGTCATGGCATGTGGGGAGCCGTCAAGAAGCTGTATTCCGGGTTAAGAGCCTACCAAACTGCCAGAAAAGCAGACTCGAGTCTATCCCGGATCGCCCAAATGGCAAGAATCACCACAAAACTGAACATAGATTCTACAGAATTATCGACCAGAGATGAAGACAAAAGTAGAGCGATGGACTATGCAAGGAGACAACGCGACAATTTACGAATGGACTGGAAATGGATAGTTGTGGGAGGTGTTGCATTGGCTTGTGGCCTTCACACCGGGGTCATTGGTAAGGCTTTACTGGCTGGAGCTGGCCAGAGACTTGCACGCAGGTGAAAAACCTTGCCGTATTCTTATTCTTATCTCCCCTTGACAGAAAAAGAGAAACATATACGTATATATAACCAAGGGAATTGTATCTTTTTTTTTTCTTTTGCAACTCCAATGAGAAGGGAATCGGGTTTTGATTGTGAACCATGTAGAGTTGTAGCTTTTAAGCTATGGAGTTTACATTCTTTCAAGTTCAATCTTGTTACACAGGAGGGTGAGATATGTATTTTTATAAAATCTTTGCATGTGTGACGCTTATTACCATACATTGCATTGATTAACCGGAGCGCAAGCTGTCAAAAAACACTTCTTATCGTCTGCCTAAATTCGCTGCAGAGTTCACCACAAGCCATACTTTATTCCTTATGGTTCAGATGAAGTTCCTCGTTCTGCAGATCAACAATGGTTTCTTCAGGTATCAGGGAGGCTACAGATTCATCACCATACACAGTGTCTGATTCATCTGAAACCCAGTGTTCGTCATCTGAACCAAAATCAACATCTGTTTCAGATAGTAAACCCTTTGCATGAATCTCACTTTCTTCACCATCATCTTCCTCGTCTTCGTATGTATCTAAATACAAGTCATCATCTTCTCCCTACAAATACACACAAAAACTGAAGATTGTGAAAATGTGAATACAAGAGAGTGTGATTATAGGGTGAAACACATCATACATCTGTTCCTTCGGTCTCCTCGTCGCTGGAAGAATAAGCCATGTCGAGCTTGTTGTTTAACACTTCAACCCCCTTGTCTTTTACAAGTTCCACTTGTTCCTGACAGATTGGATTCAGGGAATCCGGTTCGTCAATATTGTAGACAAAAACAAAACAAGAAAAACGCAATTTCTTAGTCAAATAAGCAAATGATAGATAAAATAAGATCCATACGATTTTGGCTCTCAGATGCTCAGATCTCGCCTGCACCGCCTCAATGTGTTTTATAAGAGCCTGTTCAATGCAAAGTATCCAAATGAGGAAGGAAACTAAGTGGTTAGACTCAGGTAAAGGTTGGTCATTAAAGTAGAAATCAGTGATCAGTTTTTGCAGATTTTGAGATCTACAAACGAACCTCTCTTCTTTGGAGCTCAAGAGAACGCGCCAAAGCTTTTCTCTTTGTCAAGAGGTTTTTAGGCCTTAACGTGGAAGGACGCTTATAGTCTTTTCCTCTATAGACAATAATGGCATAACCTTTTGAAATCTTGTCCACAGAAACCAGGATACCACCACTCTCAGCTTCAAGGGCCATTGCCACTTTCCTCGCACCCTCAAATGTTTTAGCCTTCACATGGATTTTGATCAGCTCCCGGTATTTCCAGTGTAAGTGCATGTTCTCCACAGTACCATCGAACACCCCTCTTCGACCTAAAGCAATCAGTTCAAGTTTTTGGATGAGTCCACATCCCAGAGAACACAGGTCAAACAAACCTGACTGCATCCTCCTACACGTTACTTAAAGATAGTTTACCAAGAAGTAAGAAAGCTTTCATCCTCAATCCGAGCTTTTGGAACATAAATCTCTCTTCCTCAGTTATGCCCTCAATGTCTGTTCTCTGTTCTGCTGGCTTCAGAGATTCCTCCACCTTAGCCAAAGTCCGTTCAGCTTTAAACAGCTTTTTCTCAGCCTATAAGGGTTTATTGAAAAGTAAGTAATTCAAGGAACAAACTTCAACTCAAATGTGAAATATAACTTGACAGGTATGAAGTAAAGGGTCAAGTCAGGAACTTACAAAAACAAGTTTCCTTTCCAACTTCCTCACAATATTTGCGGACCTTGCTTTTTCAGCCTCTTGTTTAATTTCTTCAACATGATCATCATCGTCCAGATTCTTTCCCCACTTACCAGTTGCATCAAGTGTTTCTCCAAGCGTACCAGCGGAAACAAGGTTTTGATTAGCTTTAATACTTGGCGAAACCAGAGCCGATGATGCTCTTAAACGTGCTTGTTCCTCTTCGTCTTGAAAAGTCCTTGCAAGCCTCTCCTTCTCCAGCAATGCTTCAGCTACTTCCGGTGATAGAAAACTCTTTCCTCTGTAGAAAACTAAGAAGTCTTTGTTCCTAGAGAGCAGCATACCTCCCGTCAATCTCTGCAGTCACTTGCCAAGATCATGATAATATAGACACCTTATAATTTTTTCTAATGATATCTCCACTAATACAAAAACAATTACAATATATCTGAATGTTACTCAGCCGTGAAACCTTAGTTTACCTTGATGTCTTCAGCCATTCTCTCACTGGTAGTCAATTGTACACCACGTTTAAGGGCAACTTTGGCAATCAAACTCTTTTGCCATAACGTAACCATGGCGGTTGCCAACCCATGCAGCTGTCTACTTCGACCTGTAGATCAAAAGAAAATATCAGTCTTCAAAGACCTTATGAGGTCCTACAAAAGCTCACAAAAGATATCCAATACCTAAAGCAAAATGTGGAGGAAGAACTGTTGCAAGTCTTCTTAATGCGGTTGCCTCCTTTTGTCCCAGTGTTGATCTCACTCCATAAGGAAGTACCCTAAAAGGGGGTTCGTAACCAGGAATGAATCCCGGAAGCAGATCAGCATCAACAGGTAATGGATAACCTCCCTGCCAGTCCGTGTACCGAGGACCAAGACCCTCTAACAGTTCATTTATTTCATCTTCATATTCTACTTCTTGTTGATATGCCCTGTCTGTATTTCCTACAATAGCTGTCTCCTTCTGTAGCTGAGGATGATGCACTTGTTGAGCACTTGTTGTACTTATAGGTAAGGAAGATGTATCTGCTCTTCTGAATATTTTCTTGTTCAGTTTCACTGATGCATCCCCGTTGCTGTCACTTTTGTATTTGTACAAGCAAATGGAAGTCCCTGACCGCCAAATCACCAAACCACCAGTTTTTCTCTGCCACATTGAAAAAAGGAGATTAGAAACGAACAGTTGAAAAGGTAAATAATATCAGGAGACGAGTGTAACGCAAAATAAATACACTGATATGGGGCTGATAAGAAGTAAAACCTCCAAAATCTCATGCATCCTTCTCATGTTGAGCGCATTTGAACCTTCAATCTTAAGTCTAACAATCTCTGAGCTCTTCCACTTCTCCTGAATTGCATCTACCACAGGCTGAGTAACACCAGCACCCTTAACTCTCATCTTGCTCTTCGTTCTAAACATCACATTCCTCAATCGATTCAGCTCCGATTCTGAAAGAATCGTCTCTGCCAACGAGTATCTACTCTCATTCTTGGCTGTCCACACTCCATTTCCTAGCTCTTTGTTCTCCATAGAACTTACCTTTTCCCAAGGAAACTTAACTTCTCCATTGCTTCCAAAGTTACGACGTGGTGATTCCTCCGAGAATCCGTCTACCGCATATAGAAAATTTTCTTGTTCCTCCACCGACCCTTCCTCAATCCTTGTATCCTGTTGAATCTCATTCTCTTGAAACTGATCATCGTCTACAAATCCATAATTTTTCAATCTCTCTACAATCTTCTCCATTGTACTACCCTTACCATCTCTAATGTTCTCGCGACTTGCAAACCCCAAATCGGAAAAGCTCTCTCTTTTTCCATGATTCAATAGTAACTCAGAAGGTTTAGCTTGATTGTGCTTATGCTTTCTGTTCCAATTACCACTACCGCTAGCGTGACAAGATAAGTGTTTAACCTTTTTAATAGTAGAGTAACCGAATTTCTTCGATGGAAGTTGATCACTTGCAGCACCGTTATGGGACCTGAGTGAAATTGATGAGCTGTAACTTAAGAATCGAAGGGAACTAATTCCGTGGACCTTGCAGAAGGAGCTTCCCAACGAATCAACTGGTGTAGTCGTTGTAACAGCTGTTGGGCAGAAATGGCGACTGGAGTTTATCGCCATTTCTGAGAAAAACTACTCTCAGAGATACAAAAAGACAGTAATTTATGAACTGAATTTCAACTTTTTTTACGGATCCCTTCGGCTACGATAAGAAAGCTCTGGCAGTCTGTGTTATCCATGGCGGGGAAAAATGGTCGAGATATGAAGAGTGTTGTTTGGATACGTGGATTCTTGTAACTAAATCAAGAACACCCAAACATGTCTCAAAGTTGCGCATGATAAAAATCTATTACAACGTACGGCTAAAATGAAACTCTTAAAATGTCCATCTTATCTTAAACAAAGACAAGTTCACTAAAATGCGCTTACTGTCTGGATCCATTTTCTTCCGTTAACAAAATCTCTCTTCCTTGTGAATTTCTCTTTCCCCCTACTATCTTTTGGGCTCCGTTCCTCTATGAGATATCGAATTTCTTGTCAGGTTAGATTTACATAACTAAATTCTCCTAATTATCCTTTCTTTTATTGAAGATTTTTCTTTTCCCCTTCTCTGTGATGAAATCGGAACTTGTAAACCACCTTCATAAGTAACTCATGTCTAATTTATTTATTTTTATTATGAAGAGAGACCAAACAGGTGGAAATTTGGTGATAAAGAGACTCGATTTGATATGGATTTATCATATATTCATATTTGGGAGTTTGATTTTTACAGTGTAAGGTTTCACTATGTAAGATGTTTTGTCGGCGAATTATGGCGGAGTAACATCGACGGTTTGGTACTGTCTTTCTTTGGAATGGCCGTTTGTCTAAAATGGCATTTATTCTCCAGAATTGTAGTGTTATAATATCAAAGAAGATTTCTTCAAGTTGTTGAGATCATACATTACATGTGTTTCTGTAACTAGTTGGGTGCCCTAGTCATTGAGCAAGTAGAAGTAGTTATATACAATAATTCGATGCCAGTTTGTTTTCTCTGATTGTCGTTTGATTTAAGAAACTTGTTTTTTTCCTGTTAAGGTCAGTCATCACTTGGGAGTTCAGAGTTGCAATTTTCTCAAAAAATGTTAAAACTCTAATTTTGTTGTTGTAGTTTTTAAGTACCTTTTTTTTTTGTTTGGGGTAAAATTAGCAGTTTCAATATTGACTACTTTGCTTTCGATTTCTTCTCTTGGTTAGAATTGGCCTGTGTTCTTCTGCTTCTTATGCTCTAATTTCAATAATTTTTAGCCATCATTAAGATTTGCGGTTGCTGAACTTAGTTTTCCTTAACNATGTTAAAACTCTAATTTTGTTGTTGTAGTTTTTAAGTACCTTTTTTTTGTTTGGGGTAAAATTAGCAGTTTCAATATTGACTACTTTGCTTTCGATTTCTTCTCTTGGTTAGAATTGGCCTGCGTTCTTCTGCTTCTTATGCTCTTCTAACTTCAATAATTTTTAGCCATCATTAAGATTTGCGGTTGCTGAACTTAGTTTTCCTTAACGACCTGCACATTTACTGATTCGTATTCTTTACTAGTCAAGTGCAATTGGTGAGGTCTTGCGAGTTATGGTAGTAGCCTTATGGTTCGCCTTTTATATTTTAGGACTCATTTTTGGTTAGTATCTCGTGTGTTTCAACAGGTGACAGATGAAGTGCATGTTTTCAGAAGTAGAACTGGCTCGAGACGTGGCTATATGTGCAAAGCACTTGAAGGGCGAATCAGCACCACACCAACAGATTCTACACAGACTACTCCAAGATCTAATACAAGAGAAAGCATGCAGGGAACATGGATTCTATCTAGGTATCACTGCCCTAGAAAGCATCTGTAAAAACATCAAAATCAACAACAAGAATGAGAAAGAGAAGGAGAATCATGAAGCACAAGTCCTCACATTCCCTGTATCCTTCAAATGCCGCACATTCTTGCCTGCACGAGGAGATATATTGCAAGGGATTGTAAGCAGAGTGTTGTGGAACGGAGCTTTTATCAGATCCGGACCACTGAGATATGCATACCTCTCGTCCTTGAAAATGCCTGATTATCATTATATCCAGTCAGAGTCGGAAGGGAAGAAGACGTATTTTGAGAGAGATGATCTCTCCAAGATTGCTGTTGGAGTTGTTGTACGGTTTAAGGTGATGGCTGTGCGGTTTAAGGAGAGAACACAGAGGAGAAGAAACGACTTCCACGTTCTTGCAACTATTGAAGGTGATGATGATACACTTGGTCCCATCTCTCTTACAGGATCCGATGAGCCCTACATCTGATTCATCTCTTGTTAGTCCTTTTGGTATAGATGAAACAACTCATCTCTCTCTAACTTTACACGACAAAGTTCAAGTCTTTTGATGTATAAATCAACTCCACAATTACATGAAACAAATTACTATTTATCCAATATTTAAATTTTATATTTAAGTGAATACCAAAAATCAACCCGAGGCGAGGCCGAACTAAATCAAACCTTAAACTAAACTGAAAATTTGTCAAACAAAATTGATAAAACAAAATAATTTCGAATAATATATTTTTTAAAACTCAGAAAAGTAGCAACATTCTATTCTATCCACTAAAATCGACGTGGAGTAATCTTATCGACAAATAAACGACCAATAAAAACCCACGTGTCATCACGATGCGATTAATATCCTGTCGATCCAACGGACCCAAAACAAATAATTTTTCCGCGAGCGAGTGTGGATCTGAAGATGGCGGATTCGGACAACGATTCAGGAGGTAACAAAGAGGGAGGAAATGCATCGACGCGTGAGCAAGATAGGTTTCTACCGATTGCAAACGTGAGCCGAATCATGAAGAAAGCACTTCCAGCGAACGCAAAGATCTCCAAAGACGCGAAAGAGACAGTACAGGAGTGTGTATCGGAGTTCATAAGTTTCATCACTGGAGAAGCATCCGACAAATGTCAGAGAGAGAAGAGAAAGACAATCAACGGCGATGATCTTCTCTGGGCGATGACCACGCTAGGGTTCGAAGACTACGTCGAGCCTCTCAAGATCTACCTGCAAAAGTATAGAGAGGTGGAAGGAGAGAAGACGACTACGGGTAGACAGGGAGATAAGGAAGGTGGAAGTGGAACCTCTGGTGCTGGTGGTGGCGGCGGCGGAGGAGGAGCTCCAACTTCTGGGGGAGGTATGTATGCTGGGATGGTGACGATGGGGCATCAGTTTTCTCATCATTTTTCTTAATTATATATATTTTTTTTAACTTTTATTGTAAAATGATTAAAAAAAAAACATATTTTCATTTTCTAATTTTAAAATCATCTCATTGAACTGTGATATNATATATTTTTAACTTTTATTGTAAAATGATTAAAAAAAAAAACATATTTTCATTTTCTAATTTTAAAATCATCTCATTGAACTGTGATATTTGTAAACTGTTAATTTTAAATGATTTTGTTGTATAAATTTTTGAACTTCTAAAGACAAATCTTTTTACATCTCTTCTCAGTTTTGGGGTTTTGAATTTCCTCATTGGTTTTGGTTTTTGTAAAACAAATCGATTTTTTCTGAGTAATTTCTTTGTCGTAAAAACAAATCGAATTGTTCTATTCTTTAGCGATAGAATTTGGGAATAGTCTAATTTCTTTCCTCATATCACAAATTCTATGAACAAACTGTTTTCATTGACATCAAGATACATGTTTTCACAAATAGCTAAGGCTCTTATTGGTTAGTAGATTGTAGGTGATTCAAAAGTTTTTATAGTAAATTTTTAACCAATCACAACTTTAAAAAATAATTAATTTTTTTAAGTCCATAAATTTATTTTTAATTTTTAGGTCGTAAAATCCTAAAATTTTTTTAAGTATCACAAATATGACCGTCAAAAAATAAAAACAAATCTTTGTTATTTTATTCCAAGAAAAATAAAAAAATTTCTACCGTCTTATATTATCAAGATAATTTTTTTAACAACTAATCATTATTATTTTTCTCATTTTCTTGAGATCCATTCTANATTTTTTTAAGTATCACAAATATGACCGTCAAAAAATAAAAACAAATCTTTGTTATTTTATTCCAAGAAAAATAAAATAATTTCTACCGTCTTATATTAATTTTATCAAAAATAATTTTTTTAACAACTAATCATTATTATTTTTCTCATTTTCTTGAGATCCATTCTATAAAACTTTAAGACATATTATTTTTGTGGTTGTTTAGTTTTTTTTTGTCAATTAGTATGAATTATAAATGGTTAACTGATTAGTCAAACTCTTAATAAATAAGGTAAAGAAATGTCATTTGTTTATGGTTGTTTATTTATTAGGTAATATATCACTAAAATATTTTTTTGTTTATGGTTGTTTATTTATTAGGTAATATATCACTAAAATATTTTTTTGTTTATGGTTGTTTATTTATTAGGTAATATATCACTAAAATATTTTTCTTTTTTAATTAAGGCAAGGAAAAATATATTCTTTAGTCATTTTTAATGTATTTTTAAAAAGAAAAAAAATAAAATTTTATAAATCAAAAGTATATACCATTTAAAGTTTTAAAAACCCATTTACCACATGAGTAGATTCAAACTTTACTATGAAATTTTTGTAGTCATTTTTGATTTTGAGCTTCAGACTAGGGAACTTAGACTAGGGAACTTAATTTCAAACGTCAGTTAAAATAATAATTATTTTTAAATAAATATTTTGCTTGAAATTTTCTTAAGAAAAAGATGGATTAGTTATTTTTTTAACCAGTTCTCTATTATTAGGTCATGAATGTTTGAATGAATTTAAATTATGTTTTTAGATTTTATTTTTAATTTTAGATTTTGATTTCCGATTATAGATTTTAACTTTTAATTTTTGGTTTATGATTACCGTAAAAGTAACAAATAAAAAATAAATAAATATATTTGAAAAAAATCTTTACACTAATCAAAATTTAGAAACATGGGTTTTAGTTTTTAGATTAAAATAAGAAAAATCTTCAAAAATTAGTTTTTCTATAATTTTATGTTTTTTGGTAATTTATATATAAGTATAATGGGTCGGTTCATTAGTCAAATTCTCATAAAAGAAAAAAATGAACAAATGCTCTCACAGGAGATCAAAATCCCAACATGAATCAGTACCTCTATGTTTCATAATAAGTAATGTTTTAACCAAATATTTTTGTTTCAAATTAAGTAATATTTTTAATTTTCAATGAAGAAGTAATAGCATTTTTATTTTGTATTCTCTTTTTATGAGTCGAATTGAAATCATATAGATGATAAATGATGTTTTATTTTACTTTGGTTTCTAATCTGTTTGTTTCAAAAAATTATTATTTTTGTCATCTGATGTTGTTAATATTATACCAAAATACAA
>OVAO01001739.1:0-14308 GCA_900406285.1 Biscutella auriculata
GCAAGGATTTACTCTCCATTAGCTAATAGTGAGAGGGTAAATACCACACTTACCAATCAACACCCCGACAACTTCTCTGTCATTATCGCCTGCGTCGCCCGTTCTGCAGCAGCCAGCTCCGACCCGTGTCAGCACTAGGATCAAGAAGCCAGTTCAGAAACTGAACTTACACGCCTCACTCGCTTCAGACCCTGAGTAAATTCCTACGACACCTACTCAAACTCTGAAACTTCCCCATTGGCGAGCTGCAATGAATGATGAAATGAATTCACAAATTAAGAATCATACTTGGGATTTGGTTCTCACACTACTTGCTCTAATGCTATAGGTAGCAGGTAGATCTTCACAATCAAGCGTTTCCTGGATGGTTCGATTGATCGATATAAAGCTCGTCTTGTCGCCAAAGGTTATACCCAACGTCCAAGCCTAGACTATCAGGAGACATTCAACCCGGTAGTCAAGTCAGCTATGATCAAACTCGTCTAGAGTATTGTAGTCTCTCGAGCTTAGCCTATGCGCCAACTCGATGTCAACAATGCTTGTTTGCAGGGTCATCTGAAAGAAGAGGTGTTCATGGAGCAACCACAAGGCTTCATTGACAAGGATAATCCTCATGATGTATGTAGACTGTGCAAGGCTATCTACAGGCTGAAGCAAGCACCACGTGCGTGGTAAAACGAGCTCCGACGTTTCTCTTGGCCTCTGGATTTGTCAACTCGTTGTCTGATGCTTCCCTCTTCATCTATAAATCCCATGTTGTTCTTCTCTACATGTTAGTTTATGTAGATGACATAATCATCACCTGCAACAAACCCTCTCATATATCTCGGTTTATCGTTTCTCTTTCTCAACGTTTTCCCTTAAAGTTTTGGGTGACTTGTCTTACTTTCTTGGTGATGAAGTCAGACGCTCATCTAATAGTTTACTCTTGATGCAAAATCTTTATGTTGCAGATTTATTATCCAGGACCAACATGTCACAGGCGAAGATGGTCGCCACGCCAATGTGCCCCAACATGACTTTCACGTTACACTCTAGGGCACCGTTAGTTGATCCTTCAGATAGTTGGGACCACGAGGTGTGGGATCCTTCAGAAGACGTGTTCTGGATCCGAAGATACAACATAATTTCTGGATCTATACCACACCTTCTGTGTTCCAGAATACGAAGCCTGAAAAGATCATCAGCCAGACTCGAACATGCCTAAGGCTAGGGAATCAAACAAACGCAAACAACTATCGAGAATGTCGAACAAACAACATGATAAAGTGGCAAAAATGTCGCGATGAAACCAATAACCAAATATCGTGAAACCCTTAAAAATCATCATTCGAAATATAACACAAACACATGCACAAGGTTAACAAATCAAATAAACTAAGATTGGAATCGGTTCTCGAACTAACATCGAAAAGTTACCTTGAGAAGATTGGCGGCGTAGAAGAGGCTCGGCGGATGCGAAGATGACTTCCGACGGAGGAGTGCAGGCATTGGTGCCGCGACGAGGACTTCCGGCGGAGGAGTTGAAAAGTTTCTCTCAAAAGTGGAGCGGCGAAAGAGTTGGAGATAGTTTCGAGAGAGAGAGAATGAGAAAAAAAAATTGCCCTAATAAGACAAAACCAAAGAGTTATTTTTATTGAAACAAAAAATTGAATTCTTCTTCGATTTTAGTTTTAATTTCTGGTTATGTCCTGGTTTACTTATTTAATTGATTAAAAAAATGACGAAAATTAAGCAACAATTTTAGATTTAAATCAGGGGTAAAGTTGGATTATCATCAAAAATAAAGCATAGATTCCCAAAAATGCATATTAAAGGTCTAATTGCACACACACAGACCAAAAAAGGTCTATTTGAAAAATTCCCCCAATATTCAATATATATTTTGAAAATATCTCACAAAAATAATTATTTTGATGATACAAATTGATTCTATTTTAACAATTTTAAAATAATTTCTGAATATGATTTGCAAACATTTGATGTAATTCTATTTACAAATGATAATATAGTAGACACAATTTTTAAAACAATATTAGTTGTTGAGAATACATATGCCCTCCTACTCTTAGTATATGAACTAGGATGATATTTTTTTTTGTTTTTGTCGCACTAAATTTGTAAAGATTAAATTTAGAAAAAAAAAAAAATGATACTTTACATTACCGAAAATGTAATGTTTATTACTCTCAGATGATATAATAAAAAAAACTAGAAATAAACCTTTCCTATTGATACCTTCCCTATATGTACCTCTTAATGGTCTGTATAATTTAAGGTAGATTTTATTTTATGAGGCCACAATTAGTTCTCCTAAAGCAATTCAAGGTTTTAGATATGATTTGAAAAATTAGAAAGATAAGTCTATTAAATCAAGTACAAACAAAATATTTGGTGTCGTTTTTTTTGTTGTTCCAAATATACAGTACTTTTAGAAAAAAACATTTTTTTTCCTCGAATTTTATATTGATAAGAACCGATTAACAACCGAGATACAATCGAAGAACTAACCAAACTAAAAAACTAAAACAGATGCTCGGTGGTAAGACAAAACTCCGAGAGAGTAAGACCGACAGTTTACAATGAAAACCCGGTGAACAAAAAGGTTTAACGGAAACAAGCTAACCGAACACCAAGCCAAAATAAGTCAAGGATAGTCGAGATAGTAGTTGAGGCTGAAATGAGCAAGTGCTAATTATTGATGAGTCGGGAACACCTAAGACAGATGAGTCGTCTTCCACCCGACAAGTTATGTCATTAGAACTAATATTATAATACTATCTCCTTTTTCTAAATAATTTTACTTGTAAAATTTTATAATTCAATATCTTTAATTATTTAAATGCATGAAAAGATAAAAATCTATCTTATAAAACAAGAAAAGTTAGGATTTTTTTTTCTTGTATTAAAGAATGGATAAACTAAATATTTTCAATCTGGTACCAAATATATTTCCAATATTATTCAATTAAACACAATGTGAATTTGTGAAATTAATATTTGATTAGAACTGGGAAAAAATATGGGAAAATTCTCGAAAAAACTTCGAACTTGTCATTTTGCTCCATTTAAATCTTGAACTATAATTTATTCCATTTAAAATATGATCTTATGTTAATGTTCAATTTAAAACTTGAACTTATGTTGAATTATCCGAATTAAATACGTCGTTAAAACACTTTCAAATACATATGTTAAATGACTTAACGACGTGTTTAATTCGGATAAGTTAACATAAGTTCATATTTTAAATGAAATGTCTACATAATTTCAGGTTTTAAATGGAACGTCAATGTAAGTTCATATTTTAAATAAGTTAATTGATAGTTCATGATTTAAATGTAGCAAAATGATAAGTTCATAGTTTTTAGAAAATTTTTTCAAAAAAATATTGTTTCCTAATCTGGTAAATGATTGTTTCAAAGCTAACCACATATTATATAGAGGTTAAGCTATTGATGAGTGATGACCACAACATCCAGGCCTATGATTCTACACGTATTGGTAAGTGATTCGTTTCAAAGCTAACCACATATTACACATATCACTATAAATATGTTAAAATCAGTTAGGTAATCTACACTTTTTAATAATTAGAATCCAATTTTACCTTTGCAATTATTAAATAATTTTTTTTACAAAATTTGCTATATATAAATACATATTCTCGATACATATATTATATATTATTTTTTTTCAAAAAACTGATTTTCTTAATTTGAAGGAAATTCATGTCATTATCTAATATCTTTTATCATAAATTTTTAACATATATATAGATTTTGATCGTTATTATTTAAATAAAAGTTTCTTAAATAAACAATTGAAATTAAAATGATCGATTAGATATTTCCTATATTTATCATTTAAAAATCATTTTCCATTGAATAAAAACTTACTAATATCATCAAAATCATAAAGTACTGTTTTGTTATACTATAGATTCATATGAGATACATTATTATATGAATAAGTTTTTTAAAAATTTGTTTTAATATATCATGTTAATTTTTTTATTAGATTTGTTGTTATCTAAATAAATTTTTAATGAGAATTTAAAAACAAAAATATTTGATTAAATATGGTTTTGAATAAAATAGAAATAAGATTTTTTAACAAAACTTTTTCAATATAAATATGTTTTATAGGTTTATGTTTAACATGATTTTCCAGAAATCTTTTTCTTTTGTTACTAAGCTATTCATTTTTTTATTTGCTTCTTCTTGTTTCTTCTTTACTTTAACCTTCATCGGTTTTTGCATATTCTTAGGTAATTTTCTTGATAAATTCTTAATCATATTTTTTTTATCCTTACTTCACTAAAAATCATTGTAATAATTTATTACTTTTTCAATGTAGGATGAAAAACGAATTTCCTAAAAGACTTTTTAAAGCTAATCATGAACCACAAGTACAACACATTAACAATAGTTGCAGATTTTCGTTTTTGCAGAAAATTGAGAATGTTTTATCAGAAGAATACAACGAAGTGAAGAGCAAATCAATATTTACACATATTTTCTCTATAAATGACAATGGTTTATGCTATTCTGGTCGACTTATACACAACATGATGTGTAGACAGTTGGTTACAAAAAAAAGAGTTGTGTTGTGTGTTTGGAGGGAGGCTGTTAAGATTTTTCTTCAAGAATTTTACGCTATAACAGGACTCAATTGCATGGATGATTTTGTGACCACCGACATAGAAAACATTGAATATGACAATGATTTTTGGAGTTATATTCTTGAGAGGAAGACAATGATTAATATCAAGACATTACTTGATAACCACCTACACAACACCAAAAAATGGAGTCATCTCAACAAACTTCGATTTGTATATGTTTGTGTAATTGTAGGTGTGATAATGACTAGGGATGAAAATATACATATTCCACACATATATTAAGTTGGTAATGGACCTTAGTTTGGTTGAGAGTTATCCATGGGGTCGGGAAGCTTTTGATTTTCTATTTTGATTTTCTAGTAAAATCTATCAACAAAACACGAGGTAACTTAAAGAAACCCAAAAGCTATGTGTGGATGGCTTCTCTTACACATTTCAGATATAGATTATGGAAGCAATTTCTATCATGGGATAGTTGTTGGCAAAAAAATCAATGAAAATCTTGTTGAAAGTCCTAAATGTTCAAATTGGACTGGTGCTGCAAAAGTGTCATATGATGACATAATTAAACTAGAAAATACATTAAAAAAAATGGTGAGTTTATTTACTAAATCAATTTTTTAATTCAATCTTAATTTATTGCATTTGTGTCTTAGAAAATAAATTTTAGTGTGTTGAAGAACCTAGTCATTAATTACGTTCACCTATTTAACAAAAAAAAGAAAATTATGTTCACTTCCATGCATACATGAATTTTATATAGGTATGTATAGCTTTTAATAATTTGATAAAAATCTTTGTGGCTTACGTTATATTTAATTTACTTTTTTAAATAATGACGATTAACATATATTATGAATTTGGAAAACTCTTGGTTTCAGGGATATTTTTGATATTTTGAGATTAATCAAATTGGTGCTTGTGTGTATTTTTTTTTAATAATTAGTTATCTAATCCAAATAATTGATGTGGGTATTAATAACGTATTAGAATTGAGTATGTGTAATTTTTATTTTGAAATTAAGTATATATAGCTTTTTATATATCATTTCATTTTGAAATTATATGAGGATATTTAATATTACTTTTGAAAATATTTTTAGGATTGGTGAAATTTAAAATACAATAATTTTTAAAATTTTAAATATTATTTAATGTAGATAAATTCAACCTATTATAAAAATTGTTAATTAACTAATGATTTATGTTTTAATTTTATTGGTATTTTGTTGTTGAAAATAAATTTAGATTTATTTAAATTCTTAATGCAGTAAAATATAAATTTATCAAAAATTTTAGGAATATTCCTTTAAGATATTTTTAAAATCGTAATATTATATCGTGTATAAATAATATAAGTGTAACAAAAAATTATTATTAAATCTCAAACGATAAATTTTATTCTTTAGGATATACATGAATATTCTTCTAAGAAATTAAATCGTTTATAGTTTTGAAATTATTAAATTATTATATTCTTTCTATTTTTTACGTGAAATTTGACTTTAAATTAAATTTAAATTTTAATAGTAAAAAATCTGATTATATATGAAAGGGTGATTAAAAGGAATATTCTTTTAGAATAATTTGATTATAGTTATTACATTATTAAATATTTTTTTAAAAATTTCATATATTCTTTTATTGAAATAATATTAATTTAATAAAATATATTAATTTAGTTAATTAAATGAAATAATCCGTTATAACTATTTGTGGTAGATAAACCGTATTTTAATATAATAGATATATATATAAATAATTTTATTTTATTTAAATTAATCATTGAAGAAATATTATAAAAATACTTTTGATTTAATATTTTTAATAGTTTGTTTCTCATATTTCTTTGTAGGTTATTTAAAATTTTTAGTTAATTATAACGTACTAAAACTCATTATTTTTGTGCGTTATTTAAGGATGTCATCTATCCATACATTTCTTTCGGGGGAATTCTGATCTCAATGATTTGATTGATTTTACATGGCCAGAGGAATTGTGCGATAGTGAGATAGATAATTTAAATACTCCTATTAGAGTGAAAGCTGATTTTGGAGATCATATTTGGGGGACTGTATTAAATGTTGAGACTACGGATTGTTTTAGTGAGCAAGAAGGTACAGAGATGGATAATGGAGCTGATGAAGATCATAATGAAATTTCAGCATTCAAATCAAAAAGAAGGAAAAATGTCTATCTGATTATGGCGCAAAAGTCGTAAAAGACAATTGTTATGCCAACAAGTTTCGAGAGGAAGACAAGGAGGTCTTAATGAAGAGTTGAAATCATATATTCAAGGACTTATTAATGTTTCATTTTCTACTTTGGAAAAAAGGTAGACAAGATTGATGAAAGAATGAGAAAATTAGAGAGTGCATTTTTCCACCTTAAGATTTCACTTGTTGTTGGAGGATTCACAAAGAATTCAAAAACAACTATGATGTCCAAACCTTAAGTAATTTATGTTATTGTTGAATGTGATTGTGTTTGTAATTATTATTGTTGTAAGTTGTGTTGTAATTAATGTTTTTTATGTTAGATAATTATTTGTGTTAATTATGTGATCTGATTTTTTTAAAAAAATTTATCAGGTGGAAAATGGAGTACCTATTAGTGA
Source organism: Biscutella auriculata (assembly GCA_900406285.1). Classification (NCBI taxonomy): domain Eukaryota; kingdom Viridiplantae; phylum Streptophyta; class Magnoliopsida; order Brassicales; family Brassicaceae; genus Biscutella; species Biscutella auriculata. Next base: position 7,245 of record OVAO01001739.1, read on the forward strand.
CTTTCTAAACCTAAATGATATATTGAAGACTCCCAACTATCTGAAGGATCAACTAACGGTGCCCTAGAGTGTAACGTGAAAGTCATGTTGGGGCACATTGGCGTGGCAACCATCTTCGCCTGTGACATGTTTGTCCTGGATAATAAATCTGCAACATAAAGATTTTGCATCAAGAGTAAACTATTAGACGAGCGTCTGACTTCAACACCAAGAAAGTAAGACAAGTCACCCCAATCTTTAAGGGAAAACGATGAAAAAGAGAAGCGATAAACCGAGATATATGAGAGGGCTTGTTGCAGATGATGACTATGTCATCTACATAAACTAACATGTAGAGAAGAAAAACATGGGAGTTATAGATGAAGAGGGAAGCATCAGACAACGAGTTGACAAATCCAGAGGCCAAGAGAAACGTCGGAGCTCGTTTTACCACGCACGCGGTGCTTGCTTCAGCCTGTAGATAGCCTTGCGCAGTCTACAGACATCATGAGGATTATCCTTGTCAGTTAATACCTGTGGTTGCTCCATGAACACCTCTTCTTTCAGATGACCCTGCAAACAAGCATTGTTGACATCGAGTTGGCGCATAGGCCAAGCTCGAGAGACTACAATACTCTAGACGAGTTTGATCATAGCTGGCTTGACTAACGGGCTGAATGTCTCCTGATAGTCTAGGCTTGGACGTTGGGTATAACCTTTGGCGACAAGACGAGCTTTATATCGATCAATCGAACCATCCAGGAAACACTTGATTGTGAAGATCTACCTGCTACCTATAGCATTAGAGCAAGTAGTGTGAGAACCAAATCCCAAGTATGATTCTTAATTTGTGAATTCATTTCATCACTCATTGCAGCTCGCCAATGGGGAAGTTTCAGAGTTTGAGTAGGTGTCGTAGGAATTTACTCAGGGTCTAAAGCGAGTGAGGCGTGTAAGTTCAGTTTCTGAACTGGCTTCTTGATCCTAATGCTGACACGGGTCGGAGCTGGCTGCTGCAGAACGGGCGACGCATGCGATAATGACAGAGAAGTTGTCCGGGTGTTGATAGCAGCAGGGCTTGGAAACGACAGAGCAGGTGTTGGACAAGTGACCAGTGATGGTCGATTGTTGTGATAAGGTGTTGATGATACACTCGCCTGCGAGCCTGAGACTGGTGTCGGCCGATTGACCAGAACAGTCGCTGGAGGCAGCGGTACCTGCATCATCAACAGAAACAAGAGAAGTAGACAATGAGCAAGGAAAAACTGATTCATGAAAAATTACATGTCGGGAGGTATAAATGCGAGATGTGGTGTGATCTAGACAAAAATATGCACTTTGTGTCAAAGAGTAACTAAAAAGACATAAGGAGTAGAACGATCATCTAACTTATGGGAGGCAATGGCCTAATCCAAGGAAAACATAGACACCCAAAAACCCCAAGTTTCAAAATATTAGGCGCGATACCAAAAAGTTTGTGAAATGGTGAGGTTAACTCAAGAATTGGAGTAAGCATACGGTTTATCAGATAGACTGCTGCAACAAACGCATAAGTCCAATGTGTCTTGCACATAGAGGAATGAGATTTAAGGTTAGCCCAGTTTCAACAATATGTCGATGACAGCGTTCTACAAGACCATTATGCTCAGGCGTATGCGGAGGACCAGTGATAAAAGGATTTTCCCCTTATTTAATCAAATGTAGTATAGAGGGTTTAATATCGAACCAATTCGGGAGTGAATCACAAACTAGGACTATGGAGTATTCGTCTAGTCTAAGTTAATAGGGGATTTGTTCTGTCACTAAACAATCCTATGCAAACAATTTAACTAAAACAAAGCAAAACACAAAAGTCAACGAAACCGAATAAACTTGAAATCAAAGATAAACTAAGCAAATGGGCAAATGTAATCGAATCGGGTGATCAAGTTCATGCTTATGGTGCTCATTTCTATCAAACAATGATAATCCTTAATCTAAGAGCTATCCAAATTAGATTTAATCCAATCCCTTGGTAGAAATCCCTTTACTAATCATGCAATTGTACAATCCCTTGACCAATCACACAATTAATAAGCTTTAAACTCTAGTATATGCAATTACTAAACAATCCTAGCACAATTCATTGGTTAGGCATCATTTAGCTCATAAAAGATTCATTCATACATTTCATCGTACACCTTCCGGGCAATAATTTGTCTAAGTTCTAGAAACAAGGTGATCAATCCTATTCTAGCATTAAACACATCCAACAAGAGAAGATTATTAACAATCTAAGTCCTAAGCATCATAATCAATCACCAATCACCCTAATTCTACCTAACCCATTCACTTAGAAAGAAAACTACTCACTCATAGTTTAACACAAAATCTCATGGGAGATTCATGTTTAGCCATGATCAAATCAATAAAAAAGAAGAGATTAAGAAGAGAAATGCAATAATACTCAAAGGTTTTACAAAGTTTTCAAAAGCTTAAGAGATTTCTAGAGAGAGTAATGGAAACTAAGAAGAAAAACTACTAAAAGAGAAGATCCTTTGAGAGTAGGGGTTTAATCCTATTTATACTCTTTTCCAAATCTGGGCATCTCAACCGGTCAAATGGACCGGTCGGTCCACTTATCTTGACCGGTCCCACACCTCGTGGACTTAGACCGGTATGTGGTTAACCGGGATCTAGACCGAGCTGAGGCTCGTGGAATTGGGGACGGTTTAGATAGATTTGAGTCCTAGCCGGTCTGCTTGTTGCAGATGGGCTACCGGTCTGGGTACCGATCCGGAGTGATCGGTCAGAGTTGTGCGATTCGTGGCCCGAGTTGGATACCGAGATAGGTTGACAGGTCCACCTTCACCGATTCTGGACTTAGCTCCCTTTTATGCTCCAAATTGCTCTTTGAATTCTGATTTCCGCATTTGGTTTGGTTCCACACCTGAAAACACAAATATGACATGCAATGCATCCTAAAAGACTAAAAAGAGCTAAAAATACAAGATATCAACTCCCCCAAACTTATCATTTGATTGCCCTCAAGGAAAAAAATTCTAAGCAAAGAGAAGAGGTTTGAAAAACGAGAACCTAACAGTTAGTAATCCGCAATGAGAGCGTTTCAAACCTAGCATAACTACTTGTCTCATCATCTACGCAATATCACTATCCACCGCATTACAGAGCATGGTGATCCACTTGACTAATATATGCCACTTCCCTACTTTCAATTAGCAAATGTGAAACATGATCAATTACAAACTCGAGGTTTCACTTGGTTAGGTAGAAGGGGATTCAGAGCTAAAGAGAAGGTTCCTCATGGCAATGTGGTCAATTGTAACAAGGTTTCTCTCGCGGAGTGAGGGGATTATAGTAAAAGCGAGTAAGACAAAGAGCAATTGGGATATACATAATCGAGCATCCATTTATACCCAACATATGCATCTAGTCTACCCAACCTTACCACTTCTCTAAGCACAACACCAACTCTTTTCCTAACCTTAAGGGATGTTTTATTCTTTTAATTTTTCTTCTTAGCTAAACTCTCTTTCTTTTTCACTCAAAGGCTATCAATCTCCATTGCTTTCTTATTAATTTCTTCCTTTCTTTTGCTTTGCTTTCTTTATCATAGCAATCATTTTTCTATTTCCACAAGCCTTCTTCCTTAGAAGCATAAACTTTCTTTTTCTTCTTTTCATTTTTCCACGAGTCTAGCTAAGCTTTCTTTTATCCTTTTCTTTTACTTTCCCTTAAGGTTCTTTCTTTTCACAATTATGGTGCCTCTTTCTTGTTCCCTTATCCCAAAATTTCTTCCTTTTATTCCATTCTCATCTATCCAAACAATCCAATCAATAGGTAATACCAACTTAAGCTACCCAAGACCCAATGAACTAAGTCTAGATAAACTCAAGCATTTCCAATACCAACCAATACCTATTCAACTTAGGTTACCCGGATATATGCTCTCAAATGTCACTCTCTATACTTGCACGATTTTACAAAATCACAATCACTTAAACAGAGATAATGAGAACTCACAAAGTGTTTAGGTCGGGAGGAGTTTTTGGTGAGAGGAAATCATCCTTAAGATGAGGATGACCAAACCGGGCAAAATGTGTTTAGGTTAGCGATGCCCAGACTTGAACTTGAAGTAATAAAATCCATGAAATACAAGAGAATGAGATTGATCATGTTAATTGAGAATTCAAATTAAGGTCCAATATCATAGAAGCAACAATAGACTAACAAGTTTCAACAACCAATGACAAAGCTTTTAGGCATCAAGATCAAGAGCTAAATACTTCAAGACGCTTCAAGACTACTAAGCTAGAATCGATGATTGGGAGTCCTAGGTGCTTCTATTCTCTTTTGAAAAACGAGTGATATGCAAACCTATATGGGACTCAATCTACACTAGAATGAATGCAAGCTACATGATCAACCTGAATGAAAAGGAAATCTCTTTGAGTTTTATGAAACTTTTTGAGTTTTTGGTTTTTTATGAAACATAGATATTAACAATGCATAATGACTCAAACAAAGAAAAAAACAAGAAGCAAACAAGATTAGTAAAATATGGTTCCTCCCCTAAACTTAAATCACACAGTCTCTGTGGGATCCAAGCAAGGAGAAAGAAGTGAAAACAAGGGAAGAAAAAAATATGCATATTTACAAAGGTGCGAAATCGTTACCTCGTACCGGTCATGCTGACCGGTATGCTGCTCGTGAATGGTGGACCGGTGATTCACTGGCCGGGATGGGTGCAGCGGAATGGTGTCTGCTGAAATCGACATCGGTCAGGGTCCTCACCGGTATGGTTACCGGTTCACATCCCGCTAAAGGTATATCGTTCTAAGTAGACTGGCATGCTGACCGATATAAGCTCCCAGAATCCTCTCATGGAGTTGTACCGGTGTGTACCGACCGGTATAGATGGTCGGTCCAGTCACACCGGGTTCCCGAATCAGTTCCTTTATAGCCCTTCACCTCCCGTTTGATCCTTGCTAATCACCGACCTCATTACCGGTGGAACTCGACCATTGAGCGGCCTAAATATCTACAATATCTGCAAGGAATTTAAACTACAAAGGCAAAACCAAAGATTCTAAGTTCCCAAAATACAGTTCAAGATCAAACGAATAACAAAAAACGAAATTAAATCGATATATACAAAGGATAGTCATGAGACTTCCTCCCAAGTGAGCTTGTTTAACGTCGCTAAGCTTGACGTACTTCTTCCTCCTCAAGGTGGTTTATAATCCTTCTCGAACATGGTGAACTTGTCTTGACGCTCCTTAATGATCTTGAGGTTAAAAGTGTTTTGGACTTCAAGACTACCAATCATTTTTTAACAATGCTCCCTCGAGCTCGTTCCACTTTTCATCTTCAAGACTAGTCTTACCATTGCTAGTATGTTTCTCAACCTCGGTTCCACTCGAGCCATTTCCAACTGGTTCCTCCAAGTGTTCATCGGGTTCGAACACTTGTTAGTTCATTCTTATTTAGTGTTGATGATTGTGTAAATTCTTGCAAGATTTTGAGCGGCAATTAGAAGCATCCATCCGGGTAGTTAGGTAGAATAGGCTTGGAACGAAAAAGCAAAATGCTTGGGTATATCTAAGACTTGAGATCACTCGGTTCAAGGGTAGCTTAAGTTATTCTTGTCTATTGAGATGGGTTGTTTGGGAAAAAGAAAATAAAAAGAGAAGTTTGGTATAAGGGAAAGAAGAAGAAAAGCACCAAGAAAGAAAAAAAAGAGATTCAAAATGTCTTGACTCAAAGAAAAGAGAATGAAAAGAAAGTTATCACCAAGAAGAAAATTTTACAAGAAAAGAAACTAGTTGATCAGTGAGATGTCTTGGGTAGATAGTTGCAAAAAGAATTATTAAAAGAGTCATGGTTTAAAAAGAGAGAAAAGATCTCTTGAAAAGAAATTAAAAACTTGGTGGGATTTTGAAAGAAAAGCGGGTAGATTAAGATTGAAGTATTGGGTGTAGATGGATGCTTTATAGGACATGCCCCATTGCTCTTAATCTTTCTTGCTTTTACTATGATTTCTTCACTCCGCGAGAGAAGTCGTATTACAAACAACCTTATGTCGTGTGGAACCTTTCTCTTTAGCATGGAATCCCCATTTTACCGAACCAAATGAAGCCTTGTGTTGTTGTTTTGATCATGTTTCATGCTCTATTATGAATGAATGCAAGAAAGCAACTTAGGATGGTTGAGTAGATTGCTAGAGCCTAGTAATAAGAGAGGATTGCGAATTGGCTTAGATGATGAGATAAGTAGTCGTGCTTAACTGAAAACGCTATCTCCTTTGATTTTTGAATTGCTTGGTTTTCGTTTTTCAAGTCTCTCTTCTTCACTTGAAATTTGTTTTGCTTGAGGGCAAGCAAAGGAAAAGTTTGGGGGAGTTGATATGTTGTGTTTTTTACCAGTTTTAGGATTAGTTTTCATTCGTTTTTATTCAGTTTTAGCTTGTTGATATGTTGTGTTTTTACCACTTTTCGGTCTCGTTTTCATTCGTTTTCTCTCGGTTTTAGATTGCATTTAGAGCCTTTTTAGGTCATACTACATTGCATTTGCATTTATTAGGTGCGAAGCGGCCCGAGGATAAAACGCGGATCAAACGGAAAAGGACTCGCAAGATCAAGCAAAACCGCACCAAGCCAGAGAAACCGTCCCGACCATAGGTCCCGGGCAGCTAACCCGGGACGTCTCCCAGCCTAAGCATCTCGGACGAGGATCCCGGCCTAGAGGCTCTGCCTAGCCCGGGACGGCCCTTCCATCTCGATACAAAACAATTAGTCCCGGGACCCGTCCCGGGCATTCTAAACCGGGACACATCCCGCTGGAAATCTTTGAAGCAGCGTCCCGGTCAAGTCGTCCCAGGTTAAAGAGCCAACCCAACCCGGGACGCTTCCTAGAGAACCCTCCAGTCAGCATCATCCCGGGATGCGTCCCGAGCAACCTAACCCGGGACTGTCCTCGCTGCCAGTATCTTGAAGCATCGTCCCGGGACGAGCAAGCAATGCGTCCCAGGCACCTAACCCGGGACGAGTCCCCGAGGGTCAATAAATACCCAACCCCCAACAACA
>OVAO01001740.1:0-14307 GCA_900406285.1 Biscutella auriculata
CACAAAATCTCAAGGGAGATTCATGTTTAACCATGATCAAATCAATAAAAGAGAAGAATTAAGAAGGAAAAAGCAATAATACTCAAAGGTTTTACAAAGTTCTCCAAAGATTCAAAGAGAAATAGAGAGAGTTATGGAAAAACTAAGATAAAAGATGATATGGAATGAAAGTAGGGTTTTATCCAATTTATACTCTCTCCAAAATGTCTAAAATGGCTTTCAAAAACAGATTTCGTGAGCCTGGACCAGTCTGAAACCGGTACTGGTTTGATGCTGACCGGTACGAAACCAATATATGTTTGACGCTGAAATCGATACCGGTTTGGCTGACCCGTATGGTGGCCGGTATCAAAAGCACAGAAGGGAGAGCGGTCATGGTACCGGTCGGGCGAAGACCGGTATGAAACCGACATCGGTTTGACGTTGAAGCTGGTACCGGTTTGACTAACCGGTATGGTGACCGGTGTGAAACCAAAGTTGGTTTGACGTTGAAAATGAGGACTTGTCCTTTTTGCTCCAAAATACTCCAATTTGATTCGAACTCCGCATAAGCAAGATCACACACCTGAAACATGAAAAAACATGCAATGCACCCTAATAGACTCTAAATGCATCCTAAACTAGTAATAAATGAGTAAAATCTAACCCGAAAACCGGCTAAAAACAAGACATATCAGTAGACAACCTATCCCAGCTTAACCAATGCATTTTCCTCTTGTTTTCCCAAGAATCCCACCAGAAATTAGACATAGCTGCGGTAATGGACTTACACGTCTTCTTTAGGAGCTTGAAGATTGACATAGCATACACCGGCAGCGACATTGCAACAACCTTCAATAAAACCTCCTTTCCCCCTTGGGATAACATTCTAGCAAACCAACCCAAAAATCTTGTTGATAGCCGATCATGGATATAACTCAATAAATTGTGCTTAGATCCGCTAAAGCATTCAGGCAATCCTAGATAAGAACCTGCACCACCCTCGTTGAGGATTCCCAACACCCCTTTAATATCTTGTTTGAGAGCCGGAGAAATCCTTTTGCCAAAGGTAATAGAAGATTTTGCAACGTTAACAAACTGGCCCGAGACATCCTCATAAGATTTTAGAATCTTCATCAGTTCCTTTGCTTGATCTAAGACAACCTTGCACAGGAACAATGAGTCATCGACAAACAACAAGTGATGAATCGATGGACCCCCTGGGTGAAATTGGAGACCATTAATTCTTCCCTCGGTTTCTGACTTATTAAGAAGGTGAGATAATCCTTCAGAACAAAGGACAAACAAGAACGAAGAGAGGGGATCTCCCTGTCGTGTACCTCGTTCCGGATTGATTATGCCATATGGTTGGTCGTTTACAAGAACCGAGAACGTGACTGATGTAACACATTTCATAATCCATGATATCCAGCGATGGTGAAACCCCATAACTCATAGAAGAGCTTCCAGATAGCGCCATTCAACCCTAACATAGGCCTTTAACATGTCGGATTAAACGGCCATAAAGTTCTTACCAATGCTAGGATGGGTTCTTTATGCGTGCACTGCTTCATGCGCTATTAAAATATAATCAGAGATCATGCTTTCTGCGACGAAAGTTGATTGGTTCGGGGAAATTAGCTGAGGCAAGAAAGGCTGGAGACGCATCACCAACACCTTAGCAATAATCTTATACAAGACCGAACACAAGCTTATCAGACGCATCTTAGTCATTCTGGTCGGATTTGTGACTTTGGGAATGAGGCATAAATATGTATAGTTCCATTCCTTTTGCGTAATACCGCTGACAAAAAGTTGTTGCACTTCCTCTGTTACTTTTTTCCCCACTAGATCCCAATAATGCTAAAAAAATAGAGCAAACATGCCATCGAGCCCTGGCGCACTGGAAGGCTTAATTGAGAAAAGGGCCTCTTTAATTTCATTTTTAGATACCGGCTTGATTAGGGCAGAGTTCATTGTATCGGTTACCCTCGGGGTAAAACTGTTAAAGAAGCTATTGAGACCCTCAAGATTAGCAGACTTAAACAACTGTGAGAAATATCCCACTACAACATTACCTTTAGATGCCTCTGCTAGTTGATCATGGCCATTCTGGTCCACTAGCCTTTCCAGACTATTTTTCACTCGCGCTTGCTTAACCGATTCATGAAAAAACCTAGTATTGTTGTCCCCCTCCAGGAGCCAATGTTCCCTGCTTTTCTGCCTCCAATACAGCTCTTCATCCTTGTATGTCTTAACTAATTCCCTCTTTCTGAAATTCACCCTAGCGAAATTAGGAGAAGCGGCAGATTGCACAATCTCAAGAAGCCGTTGACATTCAATTATGGCATCTTGAGAGTTCAAAGGATTATTTATTTTCCACTTTCCTAAGGCCTTTCTGCATAATCGAAGTCGAATAGACACAGACTTATCCAGATTGGAGCACGGTTGGTTCCATGAATCAAATATAGTTTCCTTCACTTTGTCTCTGAAAAGAAGGCGTTTGTCGAACCTGAAATTCCCCTTGTAGGTCTCGGATGCAGCAATTAACTTAATCAAAACTGTGATCAGAGCCACATTTCGCCAAGAAAACTTGGTTGGCAGCTGGAAATGTATTTGACCAGCGAGAATTCGCAAAGCATCTATCCAGCCTACGTTGGATCCACTGACCGTATCGCATACCACCCCACGTAAAGCCGGTTCCTGAGCTTGCGAGCTCCTGCATACCACATCCATTTAACATCTCAACAAAAGGAAGAAAGCTTTTATCTGCTCTCTTAGGGCCCCCCGATTTTTCCCCATTATGGAGAATTGCGTTTAAATTGCCAAAAAAACACCAAGGATCATTCCGCTGTACATTGATCCTTAACAAGCGTTCCCAAACAATCTCGCATCCTAAACCATTCGGAATACCATACACAGAGGAAGCATAGAACATAACACCACCCCAAGACACCCACATATCTATCAAGTTCTTGTCCATATGCAAAATGTCAATATCCATTGACTTTTTCTAGAAAACCGTCAAGCCTCCACTGAGGCCAATAGGATCCATTGTACAACACCGATCATACCCTAGTCACATTGCATATCTACAACCACATTTTTATAGTTTTTAGTCTCAATCAAGAACATTATCTCAGGGAAGAATTTTGATGAAATTCCCTGAGACGAGGAATTGTAAGTCTTGGGCACCTCCCAATCCTTGACAATTCCAACTCAATATGCTCATAATTGATTGGGTGATCCCTCAAGTGGGATCACCTGCTTATTGCGGCGTTTGGAGGACACTGCGACCTCTTTCGAAATTGCTTCTCCTTGTCTTTTACTTCCCATCTCTGAAATTGTAACATCCTCATCGATATCCTTTAGAGCCATCGCCTCTTACATTCTTTTTCCTTTAAGGGGCCTTATACGCTTAGTAGAGCTTTTCTTTTTGGTCCCGGTATGAAAGGGATTAGAAATTCCCTTCACAAAAACCATAGAACCAAAATAAAGAAATTCTTCTTTCCGAAACACTGCTGCTCCAAAGGATGCTCCTGATTGAAAGCCAGCTGTAATAGCGGATTGCATCAATTTCACTTGACTCCCAGAAGACGAGTCATACACTTTGAATTGCTCAGGAGGTGATGATCCCTCAAAATCGAAAATAATACCCTTTCCACGATCCATATCCTTTGAGATAATTGGTGCCGGTTTTAACCGTCGCACTGATTTCTGAGCAATAGGATCATTTTCAATATTCATAATAGTTTGCTTGACCCTCTCTTTTCTGACATCAAGGTCCTCTTCCTTAGATGCTAGAATATATAATCGCAGTTGATTCACGACTTCTTTAGCAATCTTAACCCGACCTGTTCCGGAATCAATGCCCACCTGATCCTCTGATAACACCCCGAATGAGGGATCAGATGGAAGAAAATTTGGGCCCGATGCAAATTTGGCCAGAGCCAGGCTATTCTGATCCGGTACTTCACCCCTCGATTCAACATGGCTCTTCATTGAATTAAGAAAAATGGGACATGACTCTTGATCATGGATTAACCTTTGACATGTATAGCATCTTCTTTGAACCCTCTCGTACTCAAAATAAGCTACAAAAGAACCTCCCTTTGGCAAGTTAAACACTTTTGATTTTCTTAAAGGCCTTGAGATATCAAATCTTAGCGAATCCTCACAAAATCTTGAGCCTGTGATTTTTCGGGGTCGAATGCTACCTCTTTGACCTGACCAATCCTTTTTCCCACAGCTGTGATGGCCCTCACTGAATAGTAGTTCACAGGCAGGTTTCTGATTCTGACCCATATTGGAACGAAGCGCAAGAAATCATCAAGTGGTCCCTCCACCCATCGCTCAAGAGCTATAGCCCATTCATTAAAAGTGTGGATCCCTTTGTTAAGAACTTCATTCGGGTCATGTTCGTGGGAGAAAATAAACTGGAACCTCTCATTAAACAAAGCCACGCCCCTCACTTTACCAACCTTCTGCCATTTACGAGGCAAACCCCATATAATCGCATAAAGTTTTTGATATTTAGGATTTAAGATCCTACCAATTAAGCTTAACTTATTCACCTCAGTTGAACAGAACCCAGGATTATCCGACAAGTCGAGCGGTTCATCCTCTTCCAACAACGATAGCGCCAACAACTCTCTATCTAGAGCTACCGACATCTCTTCGAACCCACTAACTTCGGAGAACCAAACCGACTTATAGACGATAAGCTTGAAACTTACTTTTAAGACCAAACCTTACTTGATGAAACACTGATGAACAACCCTTGAATAATCGCAAATACCGTCGTCTTCACCCTTCTCACTACATAAGAAACCTAAAAGATATTTCCTTCTTTTGATTCAGACCCTAGAATGAGATATCCTGAGGAACGATGACCGTTAGATTAGATTGTGGACACTTGAAACCATTGGATAACCTGAGAGAGTCTTGAGCCCATTTAGGAAAGCCTTCACGTTTAATAAAGCATTAGCTTTAGGCCACCATTTTTTAAAATATTAGATAGGCCTCTTTTTAAATTGTTATTAAGATTTAATATGACCTTAAAAATAGACTTGACATTAATCTTTTTTCTATTTTATAGCAATTCTTTTTGGTATTTTTTTATAACAACAATTTTTCCGTTTTATAGTCAATTTGTTTCTATAAATTTTTATTAACCTTTTCTACACCAAATTTGTTTCTTCCAACTACTTTTTTCTTTTTTTACAACAATTATTTTCCTAATCTTATATATAATGAGGGAAGGAGTGCTCTTCCGTGATGACATGTGGCATCTCCTTCCCTTAAAAAAATATAATTATATTTATTATGGTATAAATTTTGATAAAAATATTCATTGAGACATTTGGTAAAGAGTATATTGTAAAGTTGAAGAGGTCATGAGTTCGATTCTCATGTTTCTCATTTTTGTTTTAATTTAATATTTTATCAAAACGACGTAGTTTTGATGGTTATACATTAATAGATACAAACTTTGAAATTTATATACTTTGAGGGTTGCAGGATAATATCGTTACAAAAGTTGACATAATTAATGATTTTTTGGAAAAGAACTTATAAAAAATCATTATTATTAAATTTTTAATATTTAAATATTATACACAATTACGAAAGTCGAAGTTGAAGGAAAGATGGTGAATAAACTCGCAATGACTAAACAACGGTCATACAGAAACGAGGTTCAACGAAAGCTTTAAAAGCTCATGATGTTGGAAAGATAGTGGTTAAAGTTGAATATATCAGGAAAACCGGTCAAAATCCGACTTCAAAACACAAAACATATCTTTATAAATAAAGACACGCGTATCACGCGGGTTCTCTCCTAGTAGACTATAAAACTAAAAAATATTAACACTACTCATCTTAGGCATGGCAAAATATTTGTTAGGTCCGCTTTGATTCGTTATTTGTTTTGATTCAGTTCGAAAAGTCAGGATATCCGTGAGATTTCAGAGCAAAACAAATAGTAAAATTATAATATTCGTAAATACCCGAAGCAAATACAAATATTACTTTTATAAAAAACGGATATCAAATTGGATCCAAAAATATTTATATATTCATGTATATAAAAATATATTAGTTACTTTTTGTATTTTATGAGTTTAATATTCTAAAAAGTATTATTATGATCCATGATCCAGTTTTGTCACAATATAAGTAAGATATATGTATGAGTTAACTAAATAAATACCAAAAATAATCATTGGAAAAGAAAAAAAAAGAATTCCACCAGGCTTCCCTTTTGGGCTTAGAACCTTCCCTTGTATTCAGAGGCTTTCGTTTATGTGTTTGAACGGCTCAGATTTCATTTGAGCTCTTAGATATTTTATTGCTCAAGATCGTGCGGTTGAAGTTTCAGATCCAGAGTTACTGTTCGCGCGATAGTTCTCTGATTCTAAGCTTCTTCTCTCGCTCTTCGTTGGTTTTGTCTAGTGGGGGTGATTTTGAGAAAGTATCTGGGTTTACAAAGCTGGTTCTAGTTGGGTTTCTTCGGCAGGAGGATTTTGAAAGTTTAAGGTTGAGCTTAGTGGTAAAGAAAGTTTCAGTGTTGAGCTTCAGGTTGTTTTTGGTTTGTGAGAAATGTCAGCAGCTTTAGATCTGGAAATGATGACGTTGTCTTTGGACGAAGAAGATGCTCCGTTTGAGTTGTCGGACCTTCCGGAGATGTATTCGACTGAAAGAAATTCTCTGAGTTTGGTGGGTAGAATTTTAAACGTTAAAAGCCAGCGTGTTGCAGCAGTTGTTCGAGATATGCCACAAAAATGGCAAAATGTTGATAGAGTATATGGTATAGCTCTATCGCAAGAACGGTTTCAGTTCATCTTCAAGACGGAATTTGATCTCAAGGAAATTCTGGAGAAAGGAATTCACACGCATAACCAATGGCCGATTGTGATGGAAAGGTGGGTGCCAAATCCGGCGAGTGATTTCCTTCAATTTGCGCATATTTGGGTCCAGATTTGTAATCTGCCTATTAATCATTATGCGGAGAGAGCCATCTTGCGATTGGGCGAAATTCTTGGAAAAGTTGAAATAGCAGCCTTTGATCCCTTTGCAGAGCAAGTCCAGGATTTTGTGAGAGTAAAAGTGAGATTCAATGTGGCCAATCCCCTGAGACGGTCGAAGTTAATCTTATTACCTAAAGGAGGATCATCAACTCTGTTCTTTGATTATGAAAGGGTGCAAAAGAGGTGTTATTCGTGTCAAAGAATGACTCATGACAAAGAAGATTTCCCTCTTTTAGAACTGAAGCGGGATTCTGCGCAACAAGAAGCTAGCTCTCAGGCTCGGCCATCTAAAGAGAAAGAGATAGTTTTGTTTCCATCGGATCCTCTATTCGGAGTGTTATCGGAATCTCAGGTTGGTATTGATCCTATGACGGGAAGGCGGAAGATAGCACCTGAGGTTCTTGAGAATATGAGGTTGTATCTCATAAACTCCAAAGAAGAGGAAAAGAAGGTTCGTGAAGAGAGAGTGAAATATTTTGTGGCTGAAGCGTTAAAAGATCCATTGGTGGCGAAAAAATCTTTACGATTGGAGCAAGCTACTCTATTCACTAAAGATCTGTTGAAAGGGAAGGGTAAAGTTTACGATTATGAGCACCAGGATCTTCTGAGGTCGTCGGAGAGTGTTGGAGGTAGTGATGGGAAGTTGTTGGCTTCTGCTATGAAAGCATCAAGAGGGCCCTCTGCGTGTGTTATCGTCAGGAAAAGGGGTTTCTGAGCCTGTTTTTCAGTCTGAAGGGGCTGAGTTCACCTTCTCCTCTTATAGTCCTACGATGCACATGATTGAGGCTTATGACTCTCATGTATCCGAGACGGCAAATGGCTCATCCTCAACTCGATCTCGTCCGCTCGTAGAGTTAGACAGAGACAGAAGAGAGGTGCGCAAGGTATTGTGGTGGAACCAGCTGTTGATTTCCCTAGTGAAGGAGTTGTAGGTGCTAAAAGGAAAGGAGAGAATGTTCAGAAATCAGTTGGAGTTTATGCAAAACAAAAGAAGAAGCAGATTGGTGAGGGTGAAGAGCCTTATAATTCAGATATGTCGAAGGAAGTGAAGGTGTCTCGGGTTGTTAACTCAATTAAGGTGGTCCCAAATGAGGGACTGCCGAAAGCCCAATGAGTCTTCTTAGCTGGAATTGCCAAGGTTTGGGACGGTCTCAGGACTTGGTAATTCCTAGGCTCAAGGAATTTCGTAAAACCTTATTCCCGAAGCTTCTTTTTTAATGGAGACTAAGCAGAATAGGAATGTCTTGGTGGATGTACATGAATGGTTAGGCTATGATAGAGTCTTTATAGTGGAGCCACGAGGTTTTAGTGCTGGTTTGGCTCTGCTGTGGAAGCGTAGTGTTCAGGTTAAGATTTTGTTTTTTGAAAAGAATCTGATTGACTGCTCAATAGTCTTAGGGGGTCGTGATGTGTTTTTTTCTTGTATATATGGGGATCCAGTGTTGGTTAACAGAGCGAAAGTTTGGGAGAGACTGGCAATGATTGGTGTGAATAGGTCTGAGGCTTGGATTATGGTAGGGGATTTTAATGCAATTCTTCACAATGACGAGAAATTGGGTGGACCGAGAAGAAGTGATGCGTCTTTTGAAGAGTTTGGGAATATGCTATCGAGTTGTGGTATGAGAGAATTGAGAAGTTATGGCAACATTTATACTTGGGGAGGAATGAGAGGAAATTTATGGATTCGAAGTAAATTGGATAGAAGTTTCGGTAATCAAAGTTGGTTCTCTATGTTTCCGGCTTCGAATCAAAGTTTTCTTGATAAGAGAGGATCCGACCATCGTCCGGTTCTAGTGTCTTTGTCCGCCTCTCAAGATTTTTACCGTGGGAGTTTTAGGTTTGATAGGAGAATGCTCCAGAGAGATGGCGTTCGTAACTCGATTAAGAAAGCTTGGGAGGAGGCTATTGGTGGAGGCAATGGTTCTGTAGTGGATGGTCTAAGAAATTGTAGAAAAACTCTCAGTCGATGGAAAAAAGTTAACAACACTAACTCAGCGGATTCTCTTCAGGTAGCAAGAAGGGATCTAGAGAAGGAGCAATCTAGTGAGCTTCCTTGTACTGCAACTGTCTGGGATTTGAAAAAGAAGATGATGTTGGCTTATAGAGAAGAAGAAAAGTATTGGAGTCAAAAGTGTAGAGAGAAATGGCTCCGAGAAGGAGATTCTAATTCCAAATTTTTTCATGCTTCGGTAAAATCATCTCGGGCAAGATTGTTTGTGGAAAAGATGATTGGTAATGACGGTGTCGAAAAGAGAGTAGAGGCGTCAAAGGCGTAAATTGCAATTGAATATTTCACTAAGTTGTTCTCTGCGTCGAATGTGGGTGATTTGTCCAGTTTTTTTCTCGGGTTTCAGAGCCAGGGTCTCAACTGCTATGAATGATCAGTTGATTAAGCCGGTGTCGGTTATTGAAATTGAAGAAGCAGCTTTCTCTGTTAAAGCGTCTAGTGCCCCTGGGCCTGACGGAATCACGGGTTATTTTTTTCATCACTATTGGCCTATTCTAAGGGATAAGGTTGTGGAAGAAGTGCAAGGTTTTTTTGCAACAGGTGAGATGCCAACTGAATGGAACTTGACACATATCTGTCTTTTGCCGAAAGTGGATAATCCGGAAAGAATGGTCGACATTCGTCCCATTAGCTTGTGTTCGGTTATGTACAAGATTGTGTCAAAAATTATGGTTAAAAGGATGCAGCCGATGCTTTCTGAGATTATTTCAGAAATGCAAACAGCATTCGTGGCTGAAAGACTGATATCGGACAATATTGTTATTGCTCAGGAAGTGGTTCATGCTTTGAATTCTCATCCTCGTATAGCAAAGGAGTTCATTGCAGTAAAATCAGACATGTCAAAAGCATACGATCGAGTCGAATGGAAGTATTTGGAAGGGATTCTTATTGCATTAGACATTTGGAAGAGAAAATTTGCTGAGAAATACAAACATACGATCGAGTCGAATGGAAAATTTTCGATTGCTGAGAAGTTGAAAGTTAGATTATCAGGTTGGTTTGCTAGGACATTATCCCAAGGTGGTAAAGAGGTTCTCTTGAAAGCTGTCGCTATGGCTCTTCCAGTCTATACAATGTCAGTGTTTAAACTTCCTAAGACTGTGTGTGATGCTATTTCGGCACCATGGCCAACTTTTGGTGGAACTCGATGGAAAATAAAAGAAAGATTCATTGGGTTCGATGGGAAAATCTGTGTATTCCAAAAGTGAATGGGGGTCTCGGTTTCAAAGACATCCAATGCTTTAATCAAGCGTTGTTAGGGAAGCAAGCATGGAGAGTTCTCAAAGATCCAGATTCATTACTTGCTAAACTCCTCAAGTGTAGATATTTCCCTTTAGGGTCCTTCTTAAAGGCAGACTTGGGTAAGGCTCCATCATATGCTTGGAGAAGTTGTTTAGATGGCAGGGAATTACTTAAGCGGGGAATTCAAGTTTCTGTTGGGAATGGGCAATCTCTTAAAGTGTGGACTGATGCTTGGCTAATGAAAGAAGGTAATCGGATTCCGTTGATGCAAAATAATTTCATTGATTTGGACTTGCAAGTGAGTGATCTGATTGATGTTGAATTAAGAGATTGGAAGAGGCAAGTAGTTTCTGAGCTATTTTTCCAGGAAGACGTCGATGCTATTCTCCAAAATCCACCAGCAGTTGATGAAAATGATTCTTGGATATGGAATCCAGCGAGGTCAGGGGATTATACGGTCAAGACGGCTTACAAATTAGCGTTCGAACAGAGGAAAGGTTCCATCCTAACCAATTCAATGGAACAACCTTCGTTAGTGACCGTTAAAAGTAGAGTTTGGAATCTGAAGATTCCGACGAAGATTAAATTTTTTTGCTGGAAAGCTATCATTGGGGCCCTGCCGGTAGCAGATAAACTAAGAAGGAGAGGTGTGCTTGTGGATGAAAGATGTCAAGCTTGTGGTTGTGATGGTGAAGACATTAACCATGTCATTTTTAAGTGTACAAGAGCAAGACTGATGTGGGCCTTATCAGGTCTGCCTTCGCCGAATGAAGGTTTCAGTGATTCCATTTATGCTAACTTCAATTTTATTTTCGGGTTGAGTGATAATAGGTTCTTATCTGATCAAGCTAGAAGAGAAGCTTCTTGGTTCATTTGGAGATTGTGGAAAAACAGAAATAAGTTGGTGGTGGAAGGATTTATGCTTGATCCCATGGAGTCTGTAACTAAAGCAAAGGAAGATGCTCAATTTTGGTTTCTAGCACAGATGAATGATCAAGAAGGTAACCAATCGGGTATGGATCAGGTTGGAGATGGAATGCGGAAGGTGGAAAAAAATGGAAGAGACCCCCAGATCCTTGGATAAAATGTAATGTGGGGATTCATTTTGATTATGTTTCTAAGATTGGTGGATTAGGTTGGCTGATGCGTGACGCGAACGCTCTGGTTGTGTGTCATGGGCGTCAATCATTCACGGAAGTATCCTCTTTGGCGGCTTTAAAAGTGAAGGGGTGGGCCTCGGTTATTGATAATATAAGTGTTTTGCGTTTTGATAACGTTATTTTGGGATTGAGGGTGAAGAGCTAGTAAAAGCAGTCATGTCTCCTCGGAAATGGCCGAGATTGCGTCAACAAGTTGGCCTTATTCGTCTCAGGTTGCAGAAGCTTTCAAATTGGCGCTGTGAAGATGAATCCAAAAGATCAAATCAAAGTGCGTGGAGGATTGCAAAAAGTGTTGTTAAAGATCGATGGTACCAATCTTATGTAGGAAGGTCGGGACTTCGTTGGCTTAAAAAGTTGATCGATAGTGAAGTTGCAGATTCTTAATTGCTAGGAATGGTTTATGGCTTTGATTCTCTGATTTGGCTATTGGATTTAAATTTCGTTATTTTGTGCAGATGAGGTTGTTAATTTTGTATTGAACTTATGGTGTTATGCACCTCTTTTTGATATATAATCTACCAGATGTTATAAAAAAAAATCATTGGAAAAGAAAAATTAGTTTTGTTCTTGTTTATCTTTCTTAATTATGTTATACTCACTAAACTGGATTAATTTACTTGATAAACTATCTAATATTTTGTTATTTTGTGAATTATATATGTTTTCTAAAAAAATTATAATAAATGATGTGAAGTAAATAATTCGCAAATACTAATATAAAAATTGGATATTTAGTTTTTCCAAATATAATAAATTTTCTGAGCAAAACAAATCACAAAATTAAGCATTTACTAAAAACAAAACAAATAATAAATATTATGGACCGGGATTTGATCATCGGAAAGATTCCTACAATCCTGCTAAAGAGATTGGTGAGATCTTCGCCAATCCTCTCGAGTTTGTCTATGAAAACGTTGATCCCGTGACTCTGGAGAGCTTCCACGAGATGGATGACGAAACAGCATCACAGTTCTTCTCCACCGAAATTGACAAACACCTGGTTATTCGCACGTTGGCAACTGGTGGCTTTGGACATCCATTGAAGAAGCTCTAAAAAAGTTTGTTCGAGGAGACAATATCACGTTTTAACTCATAAGTCAAACAAATGAGTGTATATAAGAAAAAGTGGAAACCTCTGACTAGGATTATCTGACTGTGTTTTACCTTTATCTACAAATTATTATACTACTTTGATATGAAAACAGTCTCATACTTAACAACAGAAGACTAAATCACAACGACAATTTTATTAAAATAAAACAAGTAAATCAAAAGAAATAAGCAAAGGACATGATTGGGTATGAAGAAGAGTAAGGCAACTGTTTCCTCAGTGAGCACAGCCCTCTTGCTTAGATCAATTGCCTCGGCTCTTGTATTGTTGTTTTCAAACTCCATTTGGGACCTGTACCTACTTTGTACCCATGTGATGTCGACCTGTATCTTAATCTTGAAACCGAGACATCTTTTCGATTCAATATCAAAGCTCATGAAACAGAGCTTTGAATGAAAATGTGATCCTTTGTTCGAGTTGCATTGTGTTAGGCTCATGGCCGTGTAAATTATTACCTTCTTCAGTGATGGGATTACCAGAAGTAACGGAAGGTTTTGTTCACCCTTTTAGAATCCGCTGTTGTTGGAGTTGCATTGGGATAATCACCTCCATTTTTAAAAGAGCTTCTTTGGTCTTGTATACTGTTCTCCATCACTGAAGTTTCTTCCCAAGTTGCATTCTCAGCTTCATCAGCCTCATACACTAAAGAGAAGCCACACTTCATCACCTTGCATTCTGCAACCTCACTTGTCCCACTTGTCACTTCAAATCTAAGGGAGGCTTCCGTAGCTAGTGAAAAATGTTGACGTTTATTGATATTAAAAAAGGTGGTGTAGCCAATGAAGATATGGTCTGCCTCGACCGTATGTGGCTCATTGTCTGATTCGGACCAACCACCAAAAATGAAACTTTCCGGGCTCAAGGATACATTAGTGAACTCACAGGTGCACTTCACTTGGAGACTGTTGTTTTGGTTTTTGTATTCTTTAAACGAGACTACAACGCATAGAGCTATTCCATTTAATCTACCTTCATTCCAGTATCGAGGAAGCTCCAACTTTAAGGCTGATCCCAACGCCTGGTGGTTGAACCATACAGGTATTTCACATCCAGGAAAGCATGTATTGATCAATGATTTGAAAAGAAAAACCTGTGAATTAAAATAACGTCAGAGGAAAGTCACGAAATATCTTAGGATAAATATTGAAGAACTTGAGAAAAAGAGGATTAATACCTTATTATATCGATCATCCGACATCGACTGACTTTTCTTCTGAACGTAAGATATAATAGCATTCTTTGAGACTTGTTCCAGTTCATGACAGTTAGTGAAAATGAAGGTAGATTGAATATTCTCTGTTGGCATAAGACGAGCTAGCGGACTGGCGACTGTTCTTAGTGAAGTACAACCATGTGCATTTAAGCACTGTAGATTCGGTGGAAGCTTCGAAAGAGAGGTGAGATTCCTACAGTACTTAAACTCGAGCCACTTCAGATGGAGTAGTTGTCCCATGTCAAATTGTATGGTGCAGATTGTATCATTCCTACTTAAGCATAGACGTCGCAGCAAAGATAAGTAGATCATATTGCTTGGCATCTCTGCTATTGATGTTTCATCTAGCAGTAAAACCCGTAACTTTACCATTTCCTCCTTATCAATCGAGAAACTATTGAGTTTTGAACAACGAGAGAGTTTGAGCTCTTGAAGAGATTCCAGCTTCCCAAGACTATCAGGAAGAGTCGCAAGATTTTTGCAATCTTTCAAATTCAATAGGATAAGCATACGAAGATGACAAATGGCTGGAGGAAGTCCATTTATCGCAGTGCCATTTAAGTACA
>OVAO01001741.1:0-14301 GCA_900406285.1 Biscutella auriculata
CTTCTTCTTCTTCTTCTTCTTCTTCTTCTTCTTCTTCTTCTTCTTCTTCTTCTTCTGGACTGGGTTTGGCCATCTCAATTTAGAACTAAGGAAGTTTACTTTCCTGAGAGGTGCTTGTTAATTTCCAGATCGATTCTTATTGTTGTTATAGGTTGCTTATCAAGAGATTGTAGAAGGAATCTATAATGGTTGAATGTGATAGAGTGTATTGCATCTTTTCATGTTTCATAGCCAAGAGTGTGTGTTGAAGCATGTTAGGATAAGGATTCCTACCACGAAAGTAGATTTATCTATATTTGGAAACCCTAGACCTAAGACTACCCGATTGCTTGAATTGGACATCTTAACCTGAATCAAATTGCCTGAAATCATCAACTTAGTCATTTGCTTAGTATTTTATCTTAAAGTCTCATTATCTTTCAATTATAGCTTATCATTACTGCAATCGACGTTTAACTTAATTTACAATTGTTTAGGGATAGTTTTAGTGACAGTAAAACTCCCATAACTTAGACCCAGTTGATGTTATAGAAGATCAATTGAGCTAATTCTCTCCCATTTTGGTTCGACATTACACCCCTTCTCCCAATCTTTACTCCACTCTTTTAATCAATAGGAAAGTTGGGGTAAAGATCTTGTTATTAAATTGACGTCGTTGTCGATTTGGGACTTCGAACAATAGGAATTTTGTGTCTGTTAGGGACTAAGTTGTTTTCTTAAAGTTACTAACTTTTCATTTCTGTTTTCTTTGCTTTCAGGTGTATGAACCTTCATTCTCATGGATCACAAAACCTCATACCGATTTCAGTTGACATTCATGCTATAGAGCGAGATAATACTCGTGCAAGAAGACAAGTATAACATGACCAACATATCAACCGTCTCGAATTAGAGATGGAACAGGTACAGGAGGTACCAACTCCTAACCACCCACCAGTTCAGCCAACCCATACAATATGGGTTTATGATCAACAAATAGTGCACGAATCTCGTGCAAGCATCATGCCACCGGTTGTCAACAATAACAACTTTGAGATAAAGACCAACTTAATCTCATTGATTCAAGGAAACAAGTTCCACAATCTTCCTGATGAAGACCCACTAGACCACCTTGATGTTTTCAATGGTTTATGTGGAATAGTGAAGGATGAACAAAGTCAGTGAAGACGCCCTTAAGCTAAGACTTTTTCCATTCTCCTTAGGTGATCGTATTCATAACTGGGAGAAAAAGTTACCCCGAGACTCTATCACCACTGGGGAACAGTGTAAGAAGGAATTCCGACAATTCTTCTCACCAACTCGGACAACTTCTTTCAGAAACAAGATCTCAGGTTTCACACAAAAGGGTACATAATCGTTTGATGAAGCATGGGACATATACAAGTCTTATACTATTAAGTGCCCGCATCATGGGTTCTCTACTATTGGTCTTCTCAACACATTTTTCAAGGGAGTGGATACTAAGTATCAGATGATGTTGACTACAACTAGCAAAGGCAACTTCCACGGTCTTACTGAGGAAGACGGGCACACTCTTATTGAGAACATGGCACATAGCAAAAGTTAACATAGTGAAGACTATGACAGAGTGAATAGAGGTAGCACCTCTATTAAGGACGACTCCTACAAAAAGGAGATTCAATCATAAATTCTCAGCAAGCAATGTTCCATTTGATTGGGAATGCTGATGAGGGTACACATGAGGAGTATCAGGTTGAAGAGGTTAACTACAAGGGAAACCAGGGTTACAAGCCTCAGTATAATAACTTCCAAGCTCACCCGAACCTGTCATATAAGAGTACCAACATGACCAACCCCCATGACTAAGTTTATCCGACTTAGAAAACGGTTCACAACCAAGGATACCAGAACCAAGGGTATTAGAGTAGACCCCAATATTATAACCAGGGTTACTAAACCCGACCCTTAGGATTTCAGACTAACCCGCCAACACAACAACAACAAGGAAATGCACCCACTCTGGGTGCAAATAAGGATCATACAAACTCTTTGCTTAAGCAGCTCCTTGAGGGGCAAACACGACATAACATTGACCTTGCTACCTTCAAGAAGGAAATTAACGCTAAGGTGGATCAATTCTACAATGATCTGAACAGTAATTTTGAGCATGTGTCCTCTCATGTGAAGACACTTGTCAGTCAAGGCGCATCTTCTTCCAAGCGCCCAATGAGCCTTCTCCCTGGAAAGATAAAATCTCCTAAGGAAGACCCCAATATCATAACCAGGGTTACTAAACCCGACCCTTAGGATTTCAGACTAACCCGCCAACACAACAACAACAACAACAAGGAAATGCACCCACTCTAGGTGCAAATAAGGATCATACAAACTCTTTGCTTAAGCAACTCCTTGAGGGGCAAACACGACATAACATTGACCTTGCTACCTTCAAGAAGGAAATTAACGCTAAGGTGGATCAATTCTACAATGATCTGAACAGTAATTTTGAGCATGTGTCCTCTCATGTGAAGGCACTTGACAATCAGGTCGCATCTTCTTCCAAGAGCCCAATGGGCCTTTTCCCATGCTTCCCTTCCAAGTTCGTTATTTGGCTAAGTACAAAGTTGAGCTTGAGGTGAATATCCAAGCAATGAGGAACAAATTACCCAAGACCAAGGGATTGCTTGATAGTCCAACTTGCTCAGAGGCATTTAAGAACAAACTCAGAGCTAAGATAGCAAAATTTGAGACTGAGGCAAAGGACTTAGACAAGATAGTCATCCACACTAACACTCCTAGTCATGCACCTCAATCCGAGGCTGATTCGACTAAGTTAGCGGATCCAGGGAGTTTCACTCTCCCATGTACTTTGCATTATGTTAAATTCGATAACTGCTTATGTGATCTTGGTGCAAACGTAAATGTTATGCCTCTATCTGTAGCTAACAGTCTGGGATACTCTACTTTTGATGATTGCAAGATCTCAATTGTTCTAGCAGATTGCTCCAAGAAGAGACCGGTTCGAATGCTTAGGGACCTCCCCATTATGCTAAGAAGAGTAAAGGTTCCCATTGATTTTGTGATATTGGAGACGGAGGGTGAACCAAGAGACCCACTGATTTTTGGGCGCCCGTTCTTAGCAAACATAGGAGCGGATATAGATGTTAAGAACGGGGACATTTGCCTAGATCTGGATAAAGACGGAATCCAGCTATATGAGATTCAGAGATCAAGGATCAGAACTCAAAAAAAAGGGCGAGCATGTGTACTTGGAATTGATGAGGAACCTAGTGTTGGAGAAGTTGAGCCAGCGTATCCTATTGGAGGTCTTGAAGGAGAGGTTGACGAGAATGATCCCCCTGGTGGGACATTCCTCAGATACAACCAGATGGAAGATCTCAGATGCTATTTCAAACCAGATGGAAGATCTCGGATGCTATCACATACCCATCAACATATTAGGGTGTGATTTAGGTCATGCGTTGTGCGACACAAGCTCATTTGTGAATGTGATGTCCAAAGATGTATGTAGCTTCTTGGATGTGATTCCTTCTGCCACCCCGGTGATGTATTTGGTAACCTATGAAGGCCAATATCTTGTACCCACCGAGATACTCAGCTGTATAGGTGCTCTTGTGAAAATCGATGGGTAAAACACACTTCTACGTTCAAGATTTTCCTATGAGGAAAGATGAAGCCGTTATTCTCGGGAAAGCATTTCTGAAAGCCACTGGAGCTGATCTTCCCTATGATACTAACGAACTGGTTTTGAGGAATGTGGATTATGGAAGAGCTTATGTCCTCGGTGGAACAAATTTTGGTGCTCTTAAGCAACCATTGAGTGATGGAAGCGTTGGAAGTGTGAGTGAAGGTTCAGTGATGGAACCGGGTATTGAAGAAGTAGCTTATGAAGGAAGTATGGTTGGAAGTAACCAAATATTGAGGATGTGGCACCATTCATATAAACACCGGACCACCTTGACCGTATGATTGAGAGGCTGCAAATTCAGTCTAATGTTGTCAACGGGGTTGGTTCTATTGAAGGTGAAGCGGAGTATACTAGAGCAACCATCGACATGCTCATGGATAGAGTTCCAAGGCTCGAATCTGGAGGTTACCCGCCTCAATGAAGTTGAATAAGTTCAACACGTCAAACTTATTGACGTTAAAAAAGCTCTATTGGGAGGAATTCCCATGTCTATCCTTTGTACATAGATGCATTTTCATATGTTTGAATTAAGTGGATTTAAGACTCATATTGGCTTGGTGTTCATATTTTTAGGTACTTAAATGATTAGGATGGAATAAAAGAAGCAAGAAAGGAGAAAAATTCGGCCAAGGCATGAAGTTCGGCCAACGACATCGACCACACTTGGTCAATATCGAGCAAAATCCAAGCAAGGTACCACGATTGGTCAAGGGCATCGATCAGCTCTGATTGTTCCATTCCGAGCAGACCAATATCAGTTAGCTAGATCGGTTAAGGCTGACCGATATCACGTTTAATTTTTTGGTTCCCTCGACTTTGGCTTGGTTTATTTTAAAACTAAAAAGATTTTAACCCCCCTTATTTTCTTCTTCCTCCTCCATCGACCACTACACCATTTTTACTCTTTTTCTCTCAAGAAAACTCAATTGTTGATTTTAGCCAAGAACCTCAAGCATTTTCATCGATTTTTGTGGTTAACTTTTGGGTTTTCAATTGCTTGCTAGCTTATCTTCTCATTTCTGTCTACAAGACACCAAATGTATGATTTCTTGAACTCCATTTTCGTGGGTACAATTCAATAATACTTGAAATCGATTTTTGGAACCATTTAGGATGTGACTAGTATGTCTTGTGACTAAGGAACCTTTGGGTTGTTGTTTCTTGTTGTTTCCTTGATGTATAGAACCTAATTTCATGAATTTGGGATTTCAAAGTTTAAGGGTTCTTGTATGTTCTTGAGAAATTAGTAGAGAATTTGCTTAATTGAAATTGCTAGGTAATGCATGTTCAACTCTTTTGTCTTTGGGTAGTATCTACATCAATTTGGCTTGCTAAACATAAATTGCTTATAAAATCTTGTAGAATCTCCCTTAGGTAAAAAGTTGTTGAGAATTGAGTTTGAATGAGAATGAACACTATATGGATTGCTTTGAAACTAATGGCCATTGTTCTTGATTAATTTGCTTATACGGTTATGTCATTTTTGAATCGATTTTGGACTTAATGAATTCTTGTGTCTTGACGCAGATATAACCATGTCAAGCACAATGATAACCACCAAAGATAAAGGCAAGGAAATTCTTGGAGGAGTAACAAGGGTAAACATGAGACGTCTGAGAATATTAGATAATAACGTTAACCCTACCTTGAGGACAAGACGTGATTTAAAAGCTGAAGCAAAGAGAATCTGAGCCAACCCTCCCACACAAGAAAGAGAAGAAGTAGTTCCGAAAACCCCGAGCTTCTTTCCACCCCTATGAAATAAACCAACTCCTATCAACCGCCGAACGAAGACTAAGACGAACCTGGTTGTGTACCATGCATTGATGGAATGTGACTTGGTGCCAACTGTTCTACCGGAAACCATCACTCTGCAGGCATTAGGTATAGAGGATGAAGCCAGACATATTCTATCTGGAATGGGTATCATGTCAGTTATGGAGTTGCATTGTCCAGGTTTCAGGGAGTATACATGTGTGTTTCGCGCCTCACTAGAGGTTAAGTTCCATGAGGAGGAAGAAAGGGATGATTCAAGAGATGGATTACTCAAGTTCAAAGGATGGGATGGAGTTAGACCGCAATGTCACGTTTGCTCGGGTTTGCTAAGGATGTGATTCTAGAGAGCTTCAACTCACCGGAGAAGAACAACATCATTTAGAAGACTATAAGATCTAAACCATTTGCAGCAGGGAGGGTCAAGTGTTCTCTTATTCGACACCCCGCACCCTGGTATGTGCACAAGATCTTATCGCACTCCTTCTCTGCGAGGCGTGAGGCGGGCTCTATTAGTGAGAACGAACTTACATTCTTGAGCCATGGTCTAGCCCCTTTGATCCGTGCACTTTGGGGCAATGATGATATTCGGGGCACCGATACATCTGTACTGGTTTGGCTTGGTCGGTGTATCATCTTGCTTTTGCTCTGTTTCCGCTCATGTGCATCATTTTCGACCCGTTTTCTCGATTCAGCTCATCTTCAACACTTGAAACATGAAATGTATACAAATGCAACCTAAATGGACCTAAATTCATCTTAAACTAACGATAACCAAGTACCAAAAAGACGGCCAAAAGAGGCCAACAACGCTACACATCACCAAATAAAACGAGCTAAATAAAACCAAATAAATATATCGTTAGGTTATCAAACCGATTCTAATCAAACAAAATAAAGCTGAAACACAAATAGTTGTGACCTTTTTTCCACTCCATCACATTTTCTTCATAGTATAACCAGTGGTCACAATGTAGTCACAAATATTTCTAACTACTCTGCCACTACGACATATTTTTTCTCAAAAATATAACATGTAGTCGCAAAGTAGTCACAAATATTTGTGACTACTTTGCCACTCCATTACATTTTCCTTATAGTATCACTGGTGGTCGGAATGTAGTCACAAATATTTGTGACTACTTGCCACTCTGACACAGTTTTCTCAAAAATATAACATATGGTCGCAAAGTAGTCACAAATATGAGACTATTTCGCCACTCCAACATATTTTTCTCAAAAATATAACTTGTAATCGAAAATTAATTACAAATATTTATGACTATTTTACCACTCCATCACATTTTTCTCATAATATCACTTGTGGTCGCAATATAGTCTCAAAATGATTATTTTGCGACTACATTACCACCACATGAGTTGGTGGATGGCGAAGTCACAAAATAGTCACACTCATTGTGACTACATTGCGATTATTTTGTCCGAAGTAACAAAAGCTAAAAACACCAAAATTTTCTGTTTGCATTGGCTTGTTTTTGCATTACAAAATTGATTAAACTAATAAAAAGTTTTGGGCTTTTTCTAAAGTAAACACATTACTTTTATGTCACAAAGTAAACAAATTATTATAACATATAGATGTAAATACAAATTAGAAAAAACATAAAATTAAAAATCGAGACCATAGCCATTATCAGATGTATCAAACTAGCTATTGATTTTTCTATTTTATCCGAATAGTTGTTATAAACTGATTCTAAGTAATATCAGAGGTTGAATCCAAAATCGATGTACTCTCGTACTAAGTCTGGCAGATGTGGTATGATATTATTTGATCTGAAATTGACCGAGGCAAACTTATATTAAATTAATTTTATAATATGATTTTATCAAGTTTGATTGCTAAATGAGTCATCATTTCACAGGAATATGTTTATGGATCTTGCATCGGGGAAAAGATAGAACCGTACTCAGTAAAAAAATGGGAATAAATTACTGCTGTCGATATAATGACAAACATTTTTAAACGAGAGAAGAAATAAATATATTCTTAAAAAGTTGAAATTTTAATCTAATTAATATTATTTAGTAAATAATTACCGGATTACTATCATTTGTTATCGCACTTGTTAGCTAGCAAGGCCGATTTGTCAGATACTAATATCTGGAACATAATTAGAAATTGTTATTGTTTAATACAAACAAATATAAATTTATTTTTTAATAACTTTACCTCTAAATATTCAATAATAATTGGATGTTTGAAGTTGGGATTTTAAAAAATCGTCCCCAAGTCCGACCCTGCTAGCTAGAAACTCGTCAACAAATTGCGTCTTAATTAGTTTCTTTATAACATTACCTATCTCTCAAAACACATTGTAATAGTTTTTTATAAGCTAAGTTATAGAGAAACTAAGTAAAAACAAATTTGATAACCTTTTTCTGATATTACACGTGCTCATGCTACGGACTTTATTATTAAAAACGAATTGTTATGGATACAAAAAAAAAATATGTCGGAAGGGTAACTGAAAATTGGATTTATATAGAATATAAAGTTTTTCTTTATTTTACAAAAAATCTGGTGTATTACAAAATAATTTACAGTTAGATTTTTATCTCATTTATTTATTTATTTTATTAACACTTATTGTATTAAATATATATAGTGATAATTTAGTAAAATGATAATTGTCCACAAAAAATATCAAATTCTATTTGTAAAAATCTTATTTTTTAAAAATATTTAATTTAGAATTATCTATACATAAAAGAGAAATAGTTTAAGTTTGCAAAAAGATAAATATTTTATAAAAAATTAAATATTTTTATAGTTATTTTAAAAATCGTTTGAGTTTATAGTATTTATAATAGTTGTCGTTCTATTTGTAATAATCTAGTATTTAATAAAATATTTGATTAGGACTTATGCGTGCATGACATTCACACGTAATTTTATTTTGATGTTGTTTAATATTCAAAACATATTAGTTTATTTATATAATTGACTCATTTTTTGACTAACACTTCTTAAGTAATGTGAGTGTTTTAAATGGTTTTTTTGAATATTTTATTTTTGTTTTAAAAATCTATAATAATCCAATATGATATATGAAAAAGATTTAAGTTGAAATTATTCTAACATTAATATTTCTTGAAAAAATAAAATTCTATATTCAAGAATTGATCTAATTGAATATTTGGTTTTCCTTTTAGTTTTATTGATGTGTAGCGTTTATAGACATTTTAACCTGTATTTTATACTCAGTTTTTATTAGCTTAGGATGCATTTAGTTCTATTTAAGTTGCATATTCATGCATTTCTTGTTTCAGGTGTTGCAGTTGAGCTTAATGGAGAAAACGAGTCGAAAAGACGCAAATGAGCGGAAACAAGACGAAACCGAGATGATGAACCGGTCGAGCCAAGCCGGTAAGACGTACCGATGGCCATTACTAGTGCCATCATCCCGGTACAAAGGGGATTCTAAGGCAGAGACTAGTACCGGTTAAACCTAGACCAATACATCAGATCAGTCTGAATGACGATGCCAAGTACCGGTGCTAGGTACCAATCAGAAGGATGGGTACGAAGAGGAAGCAAGTGTCGATCACTCATACGGGTCACACTTGACCGATATAGGTTTTTGTCCAAGACGGAGCTCCATACCGGAAAGCATACCGATCACTTATGACCTATACAAGCCACATATTCAGACAAAGTGTTATACTGGTCACCATACCTGTCACTTCTGACCGGTACCAAGAGAATAAAGTCAACACACGAGTGTTGAGCAAGCCATTTTTCTTTGCGTTTTGATTTGAGTATAATACTCTTAAAAACCTAAAAACTCATGTTATATTTACCTCTTAAGTTTAATAGACTACGCTTGATTTGTGAAGAACTCTAGGTGATTAATCATAGTTTATTTCAGTTTCTTCTTCTTTTATCTTCTAATTTCTTGTCTTAGATCATGTTTAGACATCAATCCATCATGAGATCTTGTGTTATAAGCATGATTAGTGAGTAGTCTTTCCAAAAGTGAATGAGTTAGGTAGATTATAGTGATTGAGTGCTTGTTTGTGATATTTAGGATTTAGTTTCTATTGATCTTAACTCATTTGATCTCCTTAATGCTAGATTATACTTGATCATTCTAATCTAGATCTTAGACAAATTGTTGTCCGGAAGGTGTTCAATGAAATGTTTGAATGAATCATATGTTGTTCTAAGTGAGGCCTAGCAAAGAGATTGCGTTAGGGAAGCTTAGTGGTTGAATAAACTAGATCTTTATGCTTTCTTTATTGTGATTAGTCAATGAATTGTATTAATTGCATGATTAGAAAAGTGATTATTGCCACGAGAGTGGATTAGTCTATATTAAGAAATCTTAGACCTATGATTAGCATTGCATGATTGAATTGAACCTCACAAACAGGAACTTGATCATTCGAGTCGATAACCTTAGCCCGTTTGCTTAGTTTTTATATCATTTTAGACTTAAATCAGTTTTGTTGACTTTTCTTACTATAGTTGACTTTCATTGACTTTTGTTTGACTTTTTCGTTTATGCTTAAGTAGGATTGTTAGTGACAAACCGTTCTCTTTTCCAACTTAGACTAAACGGATTCTCTATAGAACTATTTTACTAGTTACGTCCCGATTTGGTTCGACAATATCAAACCCGCATCCTTGTCACCATAGTTTTTAGCTAATAAAAACATGGTTATCAAATTGGCGTCTTTGCTGATTCAAATTTTTTGATTTGCATATAGTTCTTTGCATCCGCTTAGGATTAAGTTTTACTTTTGCTCAGTTACTAATCTCTCTACCTCCTATGTTTTTTCATTTCAGGTACATGAACTTGCAAAGTTGCAGGCCAACAAACCTTATTCTAATACCCATAGACATTCGAGCGCTTGAAAGATAAAATATTGATGTATAGCATTTTATGCATTTTTATCCTTTTTCATTAGTTTGTATTAGTTTAAGCTGCATTTATGTTCGCATAGGTTGCATATGCATTGCATAATATCACCTTTCAGGTGTGGAGTCGAGCTTAAACCGAGAAAAGGGATTTAAGGAACATTTTTGGAGGAGTCGGAGAAGGATACTGGTCACCCACACTGGTGGGATCTAACCGGTACACGCAAACAACACGTACCAAGGATCAGTACCGACGTGTCCTGGCCGATATTGACACACGAAAAGAGACAGAGAGCCTATACCAGGACATTCTAGACCGATATTGCTCACCGATACATGCCCTGAAGAAAAGTCGTAGGATGCGTACCAAGCAAGAGTATCAGTCACATATGACCGGTGTTTCCGATCAGGAAATAGACAGAGAATTTGTCCCAGCCATACGTACTGGTCACACCTGACCAGTACACTCTCCAACATAAGATGTAACAAGTGTACCGACCATGAATACCGGTCAAATATGACCGGTACACATCCCGCGTTTTCAAAGATTACGAAGTTGTTTCTCATTTTGGTTTGATCGAACTTCAACTTTTCCTGAGTGAAATTTCTCACCCGATCAAATAATCAATAAATAATATTCAGTCTCGTTTTTACAGTCTAAATTACCATTTCAGGGATCCTAAAACTACCCATTGCTATACTTCCCATGACTAAACGAAAACGCACAAGCATGGTAAACAAAACATCATTATCATCAACTAACCACCTAAGATTTCACACTAACTAGACAACAGCAGGACCAAGTTAACTCAAATCTCTCCATAGTCATGAATGGACACCAAATGACATGATAAAAAGGATAGAAATCTGAGGTCTAAAATGAAGTTGGGTAAAGGAGGGGTTACCAAACTAAAGATGAGTCTGACCAGTCAGGGTAAGAAAGAGTGGTAAAGTGGATAACAAACCCTGAGCGTTTTTCTACTTCTCTTTCCTGAAATCAGACTCCATGATAAGAAAATTTAAAATTCATGTTAGATTTTCATAAACGTGTCACCTTCAGATCCAACAATCTCTATCAAGCCTTGGTTTTCTGGGAGGGATTTTCGTCATGCGGTTCACTAGTTTCCCTGCACTGAACAACATCCAGCAGTGGTAATACTTAGGTAGTAGACTGTCACAAAAGGGGTCAGTCATCACAAGAGAGTGTCATAATTCCACAATCCTAAAAGATTTCGAAAGTGATAAATCAGGAAAATCACAGAAAAAGTGTGGCTAGAGGCACACTCACCCCAGACTTACTTCACACTGTCCCAATGGGAAAAGAAACCTGAAAGCACGAAGTGTCAATATTATTTTTCAAAACCAAAAGTAAAAGGATATTGTGTTTTTGACGAAGGAGGGGTCATGTTGTTGACGAATGGATGATCATGAGTCTTCTAGGGAGGGTTCAATCAAACCTAAATGGGTTCAATTGAACTGTCATCCCCCACCTTTCCGATTCGACCGAACTCAATGTGGTGCGATTGAACTAGTTTTCCACGACTCACAGGTTCGATCGAACTCGGTGTGGTTCGATCGAACTATGCTATGTATGTCGTTTCAGAAAACTTTCTTAAAGTTGACCTGAAACTCATCAAAAACACAAAAACCTATGAAAAGCAAACAAATCTCAATCCAAATTTTAGTGAAGTACCTGTGGGGATCCTCCCATGAGCTCTTGTTTAACGTTGCGAGCCTCACCGATCTTTGCCAATCAAGTGATGGCTGGGGCCGGAGGAATGATCTCGACTTCTTCCTCTATTGGTGTGTCAGGCTCAGGTGTCACAAAAGTATCCTGGGGCTCGAGGTTGGGCAGCTTGAAAGAGATGATTTGTTCATTAAGATGAGAAGACCTTCTTTGCCTTTCTCCTTCCATTCTGGTGTTAGCAGACCAAAAAATTTGTGGAATTGCTTTTCCTTACTAGTGCTCTACACCTTGTACTGAACAATTTCTCCATCGCATCCGAAAGAAGTAAGCTTCACAACTGGGCCCAATGTGATTTGTTTCTTTGTTCGTCCAAAGAGTTTGCGCATATGTTTAACTTTCCTTTTGCGCCTCTTCTTTGATGCGTCAAGGTGGGTGGGTGGGTGTCTGGATCAGTCGTTCCATTAACCTCCTTAGTACCCACATGTTCAGAAGGATATGCTTCCTTAGAGTGAGCATCACCATCCATGACTTTCTTGATCTTACTCTTCTTGTTGTCAATAGGAGGTGTTTCCTTCTTCTTCTTTCCCCTTCTTGCTTTCCTATTCTTTTTGGTAACTTGAGGCTCAGGTTCGCGAATGCCTCCATGTAGGACTTCTTTAACATCACTCTTGCCCATGCTCTCAGAAGGGTTCTCTGTTGTCTTACCTTGAGTAGTCTGACCAGTGTTTCCTAATAGGATGGCTTTGACTTCAACTTGTTCTGTTGTACCAGTAGAAGTTTTCCTCTTTTTCTTTCCTCTCCTAGCCTTTCTCTTTTGAATCAGTTTTGCTTCACCTGAAACATTGTCACTAGGTCAATAGATGACAAAGCTTTACAAGATTCCTTTTCTGGTATAACTGTGAAGAAAAAGTTCATAAAGATGTAGGTGAAGACGATCCTGTTCGCCGGTAGGTCGAAGACTGCGACAACACTTGCCAAGAAGGGTCTCCCAAGAAGCAGCACATTACTTGGCTGACCCTCCATATCAAGGATGTAGAAGTTAGTGGGGATCAAGCATCCTCTAAGTATGATTGGTGCATTCTCCAAATGCTGTCGAGTTTAGCTCGAGAAGAATCTAGGAACTGAAAGCTGATTCCACATGGTAGTAGTGTGGTCACCTCTTAGCTTTTCTGCTACTTGCCTGGACATGATGATTGAACAAGAACCAGAATGGCAAAGAGAGTTTTTCATGATGTACCCATCAAGTTCGTAGGAGATGGAAAATCTCCCTGGATCAATGCGCTTTGATAGTTCTTTCATGGGTTTTGAAACTCGCTCCTCCTCAATCATGAGCTTTTACCTCTTCAATTGTCTTCTTCCCTTCTAGCAGATCTCTTAAATATACCTCATGGGGTAGAATTTTCACTCCCAAACCAACATTCTTCTTCCTGTTCTTCTTGCTGATCGACTTTAGCTCTTCTTTGCTTGGGATTCTTGTAATGGAAAAAAATGGAAGAGTTGTCAGATAAATCAGAGTATACCTGAGTAAATGGAGTGTTCTCAGCCTTGACCTCTTCGAGAAGTTCTCGCTTGATCCTCTGCAGTTGCTTATGGGCTTAGAAGAGGTAAGTAATGGGTGGTTCTGGTTCGGCTGGTTCAGTTTGATCGAACTTATTCATGGTTCGGTCGAACTGCCGGCTCAGGATTGTCGTCGATGGCTCGGTCTTATCGATCATATCCTAGTTCGGGTTGATTGTTGAGATGTACTAGTTGAATTCGATAGAACTTGGTGAGGTTCTATCGAACTAGGAGATCCGATTCCGAAGTTCAATCAAACTCAACAAGGCTTCAATCGTGCGAGGTTGTCAAATTTTCTGAAAAACCCAGCTTTCAGGCTACTGAAACTGGGGTTTGATCGATCTGGAGAGGGTCCGATCGAACTAGCACATCCGCACTGAGAGTTCGATCGAACTCGACTTCACGAGCTGCTTCATCTACTTTCCTTGCATTATGAGCGAATGAGCGGCCCTCGATAAAGGAATCTCCTGAGTAGCCCGAACCACGTTCAATGATTCTACTTCTTTTCCTGGCAGATCCTTACTGACATCGTTGACTCCTCTGGCAATTTCAGATTTACCTGGGAGAACACTTGGTGTTGACTTTTTGGACGAAGCGAGCTGAGCAACTTGAGTGTCAAGGGTTTTAGGTTGGGATTTAAGCTCTATAATAGTGGTGGTCACTGATAAGTAAGATTTTACTCGGTTCACTATCGGTTAGTGAAGAGCAGAATCTACTTAGTCAATGAAG